>JAVTVY010004937.1:0-40806 GCA_036873755.1 Hanleya hanleyi
AATTAACGTTGTTTATATAGGTTTGCATTTAAAAACACGGTCGGTTCCGATGGGGACAGGTTCCGGTGTATTCAAGGTCTTGGTATCGGCAATTAACATTGGAGAAAAAGTGGACTGGAGAGTTTGGTCGGTGTTGACAAGGTTCCGGTGTTTCCAGTGGTCGGAGTTCTCAGGTTTCACTGTAATACCAAATTTTGAGAATTGCTTTTTTTTTGTAGATGTATTGACATAGATGTAAATTATTGCATAGTGATTGAGGGATCTCATTGAAATAATTACAGCAGAGTTAGAAATTGCATACAGTACCATGAAACTGCCTTGTCCATGAAATGTTGAATGTTTTCAGTGTGTTCTAGGGCCTCCATAGCACAATGTTCTAACCAGTCAATAACCAGCTGAAAGATACAAATATACTTGAAGCTTCAAAAAAAAACGTTTTTGTGGATACACACACAATAATCTGTATAATTACACCCTGAACTTACGAGGCTCTTCAATTAATAGATATGCACAAACTGCTCCTCCCTACTGTCATACTGAACATATAACCTTGTGACAATGATAAGAAATCTAAATGTTGTAAAACACACCCCTGCAAAAATAATACCTAAGTACTTCTAACAGGTCTTGTTTATAACACTGCATTGTTCTTTATGTTCTGACCTGGTTTTGTCGAATATTACCATCTCTTTCATATAGACCTTCCACAACATCCTTCTCACTTTTGTGTTTGTCCTGAATATGAAAGAGAGAATAATAAATATTCAAGAAAATGTATCCTAAACATTGCAGAACATGAGAATATCTGACATGTCACAGTGTCAGAAACACACATTCTCTCATGAAATGCTTTCTTTTTGGCTGCTTTTATGTAATCTGCTGTGTATCATTTATCATCCAATGGGGTTCGCCAGCTCGAACTGACGCCAGGTGGCTACGTGTACCAAGAGGTAAATAGTGCATGCCCATATCGTTTTTCTGGACGTCACAAAGGCAACGTCATAATGTAACGACATCGTAACTGTTCGTTTTATGACGCCACGTGTTCTTTACCTGTTGGAGCACTAGCGCCACCTAGTGTGGCTGGCGATTCCCATTGATTTACATCACCGGAATCTCCATAGATCTTTGCACAATATTAAGTACCACAGAACTGAGCACAACTGACAAAATCTTGCTACCAGAGGGTCAGTGCATGCAAGGCCAGGGGAGATAATTCAATTAAGGGGAGATAATTTGTTCTCACCAGAACGTCAAGTTGCATTTTCTCTTGACCAGTTTCCCCTTCTAACTGTGTCTGTAACCGGTCCTTGTACAGTGTGTGGATCAGCTGCCAGGAATGCTTCTCTTGTTCCAACAATGACAACATCTCTAAAGTCTTCCGATATCTGGAATATTTGTATGTAGGTGAATAATATGCTTCATGTTAATGTGGCAAAAAATGGGATGAGTTCAGCCTCATTAACATGTCATCAGACGAATTCAACTCTCCTGACGAAATATCTTTGCGAATACAAACTGGACTTTAACACTCCAAGTTGTATTGGAATTTCCATAAATAGGCTTAAGTCAACCAAACTTAATTTGGAGAAAGTCATTTCACATAAATATGGAATAATCTCTTAAACTTAGGAATCCTATAAACCACCTTATGGTTAGAATTAGCGACCACCATCAGAGCGAAAGATAATGCTTCAGGTGTAAGAAATAACTTACCTAATAATTCAACCATAACATTCTTCTCTAAAGCATTGTATCATGTGCTAATAATGGCATCTCATTGTAACCATAAACTGATTTAGCACAAGGGCTGTGATTGGTTGAAATTGGTAAGTTCATTAGATATCTTACTGCAGTTGGTGCGGGGCCATGCCAGTGACGAGTTTCTTCAGGACCATGACTTGATCAGCACAGACCTGCTCATACTTGTGGATCAACTCAAATACCTGGTGCTCTGACGGGCTGCTCAGGTAACACTGCTTGAAGTCTCCATATAGACCATTTGAGGCTGAAATAGGGATTGCAGGTGCAATGATGTTAGGCTATTTTTAATACATTTTTTATGCACGTGTAAACAGCAATCACATTTTTAGCAAAAGCAGCACTGATCGTTCCAGAATGCAGTATACACATTTCTGCCATTCCGTGTCAGAAACAGTCCATCTTTGGCTGTGTTTAAACACGATTGTTTTAAATACATTTACAAGGATGTTTTGATTTAAGCCAAAACATGATCCTTACGGTCTTAGAATGTGAGCTCTATTTTTTATACCCTATACACTGGTTTTTATGATTGTTATAGCCTCTGCTCCCAGGAAGAGCATCGATAGATGATGGCTGACCGAGTTTTTATAAATAAAGCTTCTATTCTATTCTATTCTATTTATAGAACAGAAGATTCACACATTCTATTTTTTTCTTTTTACAAGAGCTGCAATGAAAGACATTTGTATAAGGAAACAACTACTCATTTTTTTCAAATGTATTCTCATAAAATTGAGAAAAAAATGGGATCAGCAATCAACTAGAATGGCTGAGAACTGAACCATTCAGATACCCTTTCAAACAATAGCAGTAGACTGTGATTCTATATTTCCCCTTCCTCTACAATTACCTGCCAGTCCAGGTTCCTCCTCTAATAACAGGGCCACATTTGTTGTTGTCATATCCTGGGTCATACTCAGCTGCTGCAAGGTGAACAGGAGGAAATAAGAACTCTGAAGTAGTCCAAACCATACAGACTGACATGTGACTGTTTTCCTCAATTAAACATTCCCAGGGGTCTATTACAGATAGAAAAACAGTAGGACTTATATTTATCAGATCTATTCTGTGGCAGTGTTGCAGATTCTATTGATTAAGTTACATTCATGCCTGCTGTCAGATCTTCCTGGTTGTCAGGCACATTAAGGTAGCTTTGCTCCAGTAACAGCAGTCTATTTCTAGTTACCACCATGACCCATAGATATAAAAAATATACCCCCCCCCCCCGACCTTTTTTTTCTGGAACAGCCTTTGCTCTGATCTGTTGGAGATTTTCTATACTTACCATGGTAACATTAGTCATGTTAATATTAGGAGGGCCCATCATGCTCATCTCAACGCCTGTGGCTTCCATCATACTAGGGGCTTCCATCATGCTAGGGGCTTCCATCTGAGATGTACTCAGGTGACGTGGCGTGTCTACAGCATACAAAGTATATTATATGTGATATTAGTTTAGCAGTTGGCATGAAGCTTGTCTTTGTAATATACAATAGTCACAATATGCATGGATATGACTTCAGGTCAAAAGTAGTCCAGATATCACTGATTAAAAGTATTTCTTCCGCTGAAGAGATAGGAAAGAGTGGAAGAGCGATCCGCTGGGAAGCAAGTGTTAATGTACCTGCCATGGCTATCGGGGCAGATCTATTGTTAAAGTATTAATTTCAATTTTTGTGCTTACATTTATGATAATTTTGGCAACTTCAGGTCGAAAGTAATCCAGCTATTGTTGATTAAAAGTATTTTCTATGCTGATAAGATAGGAAACAGTGGAAGAACGAACTGCTGAGAAGCACGCGTTAATGTACCTGCCATGGCTATCAGGGCAGATCTATTATTAAAGTATTAACTTTTTTTGAATTTGGAGTTTTGCAGGGAGAAATAGAATATAATTATTTTATCAGAAATCTCTCATATTGTAAATTCAGTAGAATGTTTGATTGCCATACTGTATTTATCAGTTTTTAACTCTGTAATCACAACATGGACTACTTCAACATATATTGAATCTACAGAAGCAAACGTTAAGACAGCACTAGTTATATCTGTATGTCTAATTTAATCTTGATCCCATATAAATTTACAAATAAATATGCACAATAAAAAATGAATAGCAGAGTTTTGGGCTACTTACAGGCACCATGGCGCAGGATATGGCTAGGTGTCCCTGTACGAGCCCCCTTATGTTGAGATGGTGGAGTCCCTACAGCATCATCGAGCAGCTGGATTGCTGAAAATGAATTGTGTAATAAATTCACTCATAAAATCCCCTTACAACTGACATTCTGCGAATAAATATAATGTGCATGTATTTAGATGAAATGGGGCAGGTCAGGTCAAGCTGATCATATTCTTATCTTTGGACGTCTTAAATGATAATTGCTTGTTATGCCTGAAATGATAATTTTGCATTGGAAAACATGAATTAATCATATCAAATGAACACACATCTGGTTGATGTTGAACTATTATGACAGGTTCTGTGATGTGCCTTTATAAAAATAATGTTGATTTATTTAAATATTTCCTCTATAATACATGTAATAATGGTGATGAAAGTTGGAAGAACTTTGTTTAGTGTATAAGGGTAAGGTTTCAACCCAGAAACATATTTTTCTGGGAGAGATTGCATGTGAATAAAGTTTACATCTCTGTAGATTGATGTTGGTGCTGCGTCTTCTAAATGTCTTGCTCTGGAAAGGTTCTCGGACCATGGGAGACTCTGCCATCAGAGGGGTTCCCCATAACAGCCTGAAATGAAAGAGGGAGAGCGTTCAGGGGTAAAATACTGTACAGGTTTCTAATTTGGGAGCCAGTAAAACTTTAAAACAACTTTTCCAATGATTTGCAAACAACTTTGTGTGTGATGCAGGCATTGGGTAAAAGGCAGACGAGGAGAAAACTCAGATGATACCATTTTGTCATTAAATTATTCAAGAAATGGATAGAGGGCTTTTATTTTATACATATAAATTACATATTTGTGTGGAATTTTGTGTTGTATTGTGTGCACTGAAAATCAAAGATGGCGGCGAAAACCGGAAATTTTCACTGGGGTCCCCCAAGTCGCCTATCAAAATTTACCCACAGAAAGTCATCCCTTTCGGGTTTGAGAACGGACACAATATGATACATTATGTAAAATTGCAGAGGTGAACTGTTTTTACCTCAGCAATATGCAAGTTTCCGAACTGTCATAGTGAGAGTATCACTGTCCTGAAATAGGGCTCTTCCAGACTAAACAAATAAAAACTGCCAAAAACAAACATGAACCATGCAAAGCACTGAGAACACCGCAGGGTATTTAAATAGAGTCCTTATTGGCAAACAGGCAGTAATAATTCAATCTCACTTTGTGAGAAGTTTCTGTTCTATGAGCACATGCAAGTTTGGTTTTCCAAAGCAAAGTCATTCTTCAGGCCTTGCATTCTAGAAATAAGACAGGGCTGATCAATAGGCCCCGTATTGCAGGGTCACGGGGCTGATTTTTGGCCATCGGGGCGGATTTCAAATTTCACCACACGACAATGTATTATTGGTCATATTATATCAACCAAACCTTTGTTTGGAAATAAATTTTATTTTGATGTCCAGTACTCCTGTCCCATATACAATGCTCTACAAATTATTCTTGATTGTACAACATTCCCACCCACTTGAACATATTCTCCCATATTTTCAGATATTCAAAAGATCTTATCATCAAAAAGATAAAGGGAGAGGGGGGGGGGGAATGAATACCCTCCATGTTGGTATTTTTGCAAATATCCAGCAAATCTTGATATTTCAACGACTTCTGCTGAAAACCAGTTATTGTACTGATATTATAGAAATATGAATTGCCAATAATGTGTTTTGACTGCTGTTTTCAATTACCACCAAAACGAGTATCATTTTAATTTATTAACTTGATATGCAAACAATACATTCCAAGGAATTCCCTCCAGGAATGATGAAATTTCGCTGTACAATTTCAAGGATTTTTAGTGAAAAATACAAAATTCCATGTGGAATTCCAGTGCCTTCCATAGGGGGAGTGCACTCGTTTTGTGGAAAAGTCCGAAGAAAAAAATTGACATATGATATACAACATAAAATGAAATGGGAAATTAATTTGAACATCATGGAGATCTGTACCAGCTGAGCGCCTATCTAATTCGAGCAATTTGAGAAACGAGACGGGATAATACAACGATTTGAACACGCCATTTCTCGAAAACCGAAGAATTATTACTTGCTTGAATCTTAGGGGTTTATTGCAATGCCTTCATAATAAAACAGTCAGGAAATTTTGGATTTTTTAGCGGAGAAATGGTACCGGTCGGCTAGACTTTGACGGCGACTTTGACTGTGTTGTCGCCGATTTCACTGAAAACGAACACCACTTGCCGTGTCCGCGAAACACTGCTTCAACAAACGCCATTTCAAGCCATAAAATCAGTAGATTTCTTTCGAAGTTGATGGAGAATATGTTTAAAATTGTCCTGATAAACATGATCAGGTCGACTGAACCGTAATCACGTTGCTGATTTCTCGATTCCCGACCTAGAAGTAGGTGCTTTATTTGCTGAAAAGATCGTCAACCGGCCGCCATGCCATGCTGCTCTACAGTCACGTCACACTTTACGGTATGCTGACAGTGGGCGCGCCGCTTGGCAACGATTTGGTGTAAGACTCACGAAATATAATTGACAAAGGATCTGCTGCAAGTTGTATTGTCCGTCTTTTGTCCGGGATATTACCTTTTCAATGGGAGGTCTTACACCAAAGACTTGCCCGCCGCTTTACGGTTGTTGTTGTTGTAAAACGCGGTCTTCGTTGTGATTTCGTTGGAATTTGCTGATAAAATTATTAGACTCGCACGATTTATTTAGACTCGGTCGGGTAACCGGAAACTAGACATATTTTTTTTCTTGGCCCAAGCACAAATCGTCAAGACAGAAGACACAGTACTATTATAGGATTAGATTTATTCCACGAAGATATGGGAATATACTCACTGGAGTGATTTGACGGGGCCGATGAAAAATGCTCACGGGGTCGATCACGGGGCCGGGGCCGATCGGCCCCGTCAAAATGCAAGGCCTGATTCTTCAGATAATTAAATAGTGAGAGATTGAAAGTTTGACCTGGTGACCTTAAAAACATGGGTCAATGTGACTCATTCTCGTTCGACTACTCTTCTGTCCATAAATGTGTGATGTAAGTTTGGTGTGACTAGGCATGTCTACTCATTCTTGAGATACATGTATGATGGATAATGAGAAAAGAGAGACAGTTGGATGGACATATATACACGATGACAATATCTCCAAGGACAATTTCTTTGTAATCCATGACCAGATGTGTGTCTAGTGTAAGTTCAATGAGAATTTTACCTCGGGGAAGTGTGGACTTGCATTTAAGTAAGTTTAAACAAGCTTATGAATAGTATTTAGAGGTTAGTGTAAGAAAATATTCTCTATGTAAAAATCTCACCTCCCCCTTTCCTGTTTAGCAGTAGTATTGGCTCCTTCCATATTAATAGTGAGATCTCCTGAAAAAGATCAAATTCAAAGACAATGGTCAGTGGACAGTTCAGATCAAGGTAGATTGCAAGAAGAGTAGAGGATTTCCAATGAATACCCCGAAGGGTGTAGGGAAACCATGATAAATTACCCTGGTCCCATAAATCTTACCTCAGGCAATGAATGTCCTCATCAGAGAGTGTCTTTGCCCAATTATATTGCCAAGAATATATAGACTGCCAGGGCTGTAGATATACTCAATTTGGACACAACTTGTATTTGGCACTACACATTTTGTTCAGTAAGGAAAAAGAGCCCAAATTCAGGCCTGCAAGTGGCTCACAGTGAAAATATAGGAGAAAATATAGGAAATAAAGGAGTGTAAGACAGGTCTGTACTACATTGTATGTTCCAAACTTGGTAGTTTTCTGGTGTTTAATCAAATTACTTTCACTGAATGCAGTCGTAGTGGTGGTGTTTCAGCTGACCTGTTCAGTTGTTTGATTCAGCAAAGAGAGATTTAAAAGTTTTCATCTTTGCCTAGCGAAGCGAGGCGAAAAAAAAATTCTGAAATTAATTTCCTCATGTCAGTTTGACTCATTACAGAGCATTGATGGAAGTTTTCATGAGAAAAAGTCAAAATACAAGAAATATGAGGTTTTGAGTAAAATATAGGAAAATATAGGAATGACTCAAAAATATATGAAATATAGGAGGCACTTGAAGGCCTGCAAATTAGATAAAATATTGTCTCCTAATTCAGGTAAAATAGGATATCCAGGAAATCCACACCTCGTCACAGGCAGCTGTTCCCCCCACTGCACTGGGGGCAGGCTTCCATTAAGTTAACGAAATATCCTATGGAAAAATCTTCAGAAATATAAAACTACATTTGTCTGGCCGCTGTTTTTACGTATTTGATGACGTTATTAATTCCATGTAACATAAAGTTTCAGAATTTTTTAGCACACAGAAACAAATGTATTCACCAAAACAAACTTCTGGCATGTTAAAGCATACAAATCTTGCTCCCAGTCACTCAGCGGAAAGAGGGAGTGAGTGGATATGATTTAACGTCGCTTTCAACTATATTTCAGTCATATCACGATGTTGGGTCCTATTCCTTTTCACACCCGGGAACCACACAGGTGGGGTCCGATTCCTTTTCACACCCGGGAACCCCACGGGTGCCTCAGTTAGTCGCCTCTTATGACAAGCTGTCTGAGGAGCTGAGGCCTATTCTTACTATGACCTGCGCATTTTCGTACACTTCGCCATCCATAAGATGGCTTGCGAATCGCGTGTCTCCATTATCGCGGAGCGATATCCGGTATATTACCAGATTCTGTACGGCCTTCATCCGGCGGAGAACAGACTCGTTAAATCTGATAAATTACAGGCTTTCATACCACTGCTGAAACAGATATTGCCTGGGCTTACAAAATATATAGGTATGAATAACTTTCGTATCATACAAGAGGTGTGGTGGATCTGTAATTTTGAACAAGTTGGACATCACATGACTCGAAAATGGTGAATTACGTTGGGGTTACGTCGGTAGACTTTTGCTGATTGGTTGAAGAAGTCACGTGGTATTGACTTCTGGAAATTCCCTCTTCCAGTTGCCGACAGTAGGCTGACAATGGATACACACGATCCCAGGGTCAGTCTTACCGCGTATAGATGACCAAGATGGTTACAGGTTGTGACCTGCGGTGTGCCCAACGACATCCCAGGTCAATCCCCGGAAGCCCCGTGGGGCGCGGAGAGAGGGAAAATTAAACAGCCATTCTCTTGTTCTTGCTCAGGGTGGACTGCCTCTATGGCAGTCCTTGAGTGTATCTCAACATTAATTTTCAGTGTTAGAAAAATAAAAACAAGAAAAAAAATTATATATATATCTTCTTTTTTTTTTCTTGCTCTCTTTGGGCACATATCTAATTTGAGCACCACATTTAAAGTCCTGCTTGCATGCAATTTGTATGGACCAGTCCTCCATTCCAAGGAGAACTGATAGGCATACACATTATACGGACCAGTCCTCCATTCAAAGGGGGGGGGGGGAGCTGATAAGAAGGCAGTTTATATGGACCATTCCTCCATTCAAAGCTATGAGGACTTGTTGTGCTGGTCGATGCTAGTCTATACCACCTGTACATGAACCAATTCTTTGAATGTGGTCTATGTCGGAAATATCCATCTATTTCAAAATTTCTTCTAGAATTTAAGCACTACCATACTTTATTTATTCAATTCCATTATTTCTATTCTATTGCACTACCCAAATTGATTATCAACAAAAATTATAATGAAAGGTTGAAAAGATATTTTAAACTTTGACAACCTTTCTCCCCTTTCTTGAAAAAACTCGTCCACTGATGCTCCCATTTCGGTTGGCATCATGCCAATGTCAGTGGATGAGTTTATGTGGTCTCTCAAATGGGGAGTGATACTGTCAGCTGCATCAACTCTATGAAAATTATGTGGATATATGTCTATTTGTGTCACTTTGTCAATCAATTTCATGATGAAACAACAGTAAAACTTGAGAAAGAAATTTCACCTTGTAATTTATTTGTTTGTTTTATTCGATTGTTACTTATATGAAAGCAGATCCCTTTCCTCATCCGACTTGTGAAATGGAATCTCCCAATGAACACCTGCACTTGACGGGCGTTGATTTCACATAACCATGCTAAAACATGTAATAAATGCACGAATAGCTCGATGTTATTGACACAAGTGTTATAGAATCCCTCTTTGCACCCCACTTCTTATTCTACATACAAAGGCAACACCATCAGGCACAACCTAACTCTAATAATTAGGGAAATCCACCCCAGCAAAAATAGGCAACACCATCAGGCACAACCTAACTCTAATAATTAGGGAAATCCACCCCAGCAAAAATCAATTTTGATACATTTAAGGCCAGGTAAAATTATGCTGTGGTAAACTGTTTTACCTTGTCAATTGCTCAATGCAGAGGTTAATAATTTGTGAGAGTTGCAACCACAAACAATTTTAACACTTCTCCATCTTTCATAGCAGATCAACACTCATTAGATGACTGGGGTTGCGTTCCATGAATAATCACATATATGTGATTGATTCCATATATCTTTCGCTGGGGGGGGGGGGGGGGGGGCACCAAAGCAAATCTAGCTATTACAGCTAGATCAAGCTTCATTGAGCTATGTTGATAACAATAGTATCTAGAATTAGGAACAGCTACATCTTAATGTTTATACAGAAGTTTGTCAAACTTTTGATTCTTCGATATGAGAAAAATATATCATCATTCTCTTTTTCACATTTGTTCATTTGTTTGAATATCTCAAATTGCGAATGTACCTAATTATGAAGATAAATAAAAAAACATATTTGTTTGTTCTCAACGTAGCTCATTGGAGAAATCGAAGCTCGATCTGGCTATAATAGCTAGATCTGCGTTGAGGCCCCACTGCATGTCAGTCGCAGCAGCATGCCATGTTGTTGTTGTTGTTGCTTTAGTAGTTTTAGGACGTTGTTCATGATATGCCGGCTCGGCTCTGCCACCATATCTCAGAAGTAAAATATATAATGTATGTAAAGCTAACCATTTACAGCAGATCATCTACGAAGGGGTGAAGTAGCCATCAATATCCCGAATACTAACCAGTTTAGCTATTTAGTAACCAAATAAATATTTTTATCCCGCCATCACCTCGTTCACAGTTTCACTTCCGGTATTGAAAAGAAAATGTAACATCGAAAAGAGGTATCTGAGAATGGATTCGAAACGGATTGAGATGTGCATGGTAAATTTGCATTGAGTGCCACACACCGTTTTGGCATCTTCATCCCCCACATTTTGCAGTACGGTTCAGTTAGATGAAACTAGATGACATAAAGGAAATAAACACAAAGAAATCATTTTTTTATGATTACATTATACAAGCTCTTATCGGCTTGATACTGTTAGTTTGGTTATATAAAGTTGAATTGAATTGAATTGTATTGTACATACTTAACTACTGTGTCTTGGATTTCATTTGCACATAAATATAGATCTGTGCCAAATTTCTCTAACTTTGGTTGGCTATTCGCTTAGAATACTGGGAATTTTCCTGTTCAACAAACTTTAAAACAACATGTAGTTTCGATTTCTATTTCAGTGGCTTTTTCATCATGTTGAATACAGAATATGAAATACCTGCTTGGTAAACTTCTTAAAGCTACCATACTTTATTTTAATAGGAATGTTTTGGAAGATCCGTGGGAAGATATCTTTTAGTCATGAATTCCACCGTGAAGGAATCACCGGTGGGAAGGCTTTTTTTTTTTAAATTCAAAGTCATGTACTCGGAAGTTCCGAGGTCCTACCCATGTAGTTTTATGTTTAGTTTGCTATTCTATATGACATCTCTTTACGGATCCATAAAAAATCTACAGATGATCCAGCATTTTCAGTAAATCGTGCCTCGAAATGTTCGTGACGGAATCACCTGAAACGGACTGACATGACTCTTGTCTAGTGTTGCTTGTCTATTTTCTTGCTGCTCTGTTTCAGTCTGATTATTTCTATATGACATCTCTTACTAACATACAGTACCCAAGGATGATTTTTTTTTCCTCTTGAAAAAAACGCGATTGGATCATCACAGTGGTTAAATCTAGTCCGTGACGGAATCACCAAAAAATTGTGACGGAATCACGAGTGCGCTTTTTAAATCTTCTCGGTAAAAGAGCTTTATTGATTACACATTTTCTAAAAAAAAATATTCCTAGGGTGAATTTATCACTTCTTCTTATAAAATTAAAACGCTGAACTGTTATTTTTACCAAGGTATACAGTTCCAGTCACATGCATATCTGTTCTACAGATGTTTCAAAATAGTATAGTTTTCAGTAAAATGCAATTTTTCTTCCTTGACAATTTCGAATTTCCTGAGTTCTTCAGGTTCAAAAATTGCGAGAAAAATATTTTGCGATTAAAACACATCTTCTCTGTTATTACGTGTCCCAGCAGATCATAGGAAGCGAATAGAAAAAAACAGTATGCTGATATATGGTCTACGAAAGAATGTGGAGTGAATTTTATGCGAAAAGGGCTGTTTTTAGCGATGTCCGCTTTTTCGTGGAATTCATGTGATACGTAACTTGTGAGGGATACTTTTCTTGACTCGATAACATGGGAATGGTAAAAGGTAAATAAATGTGGGGAATATTATATCATACCAATTTGAAGGGGTGAGTCAGATAGCTTATCCGACAATTATCAGTGTGCATAGCCCAGCTTTTAATCCATCTTTTGTGCGTGGCTGCCTAGCACCCCGCATCAGTAGATGGTTTGAGTGAGCTGTTTTATGAAAGATAAGGTACACCACCATGAGCATAGCCCATTGACAGCAGCAATGCATTTCATAAATCTGCAATGCCATTTCTTGAAATGAAACAAATTTCATGTTTAGATGGGATACGCTGCCCTAGCTCTTGCGTTAGGAGTTGTATTCCGCCGATCCTGTTTTTATTTACAGTTCAATATTTGCAATATACATGCGAGCCACAACATAATTGTCTCGCCACATCATTCTAGGTTCATGATTTAGGCGGGAAATTATCTTTATAGAGTGTCTTGCTTTCTGTGTGAATAACAGATCGAGTGGACTTTGACCATGGACCAAAATGTTCTGAAAAGTTTTTCTACCAAATTAGGCATAAGTTCACATCGGATTTTAAGGTATACCGACATAACCAGACCAACAATGCTGCTGTTGTTGTAGTAAACAATTATTCTCGGACAAACAGGGAAAACTCAGGCCCGTAGCCAAGGGGGTTTTTCTGGGTTCGGGCAAACCCCCCTTTCGGAAATATTATATATTTTTCTCATATAAATGCCCTTTTCAACAAACTGAAGCGAACCCCCTATTTGCCCCTTTTCCCATACAGCGAACCCCCTGATGTGCCCTTTTGGAGTGAAGGCGAACCACCCCTCAGTATATCCTGGCTACGGCCCTGAAACTGGTCTGCTGGTGACCGTGGCACTAGTGGTATTCTATCTTCTATCTGTATGCTTTTCATCATTTAAAGAACAGCTTGGCAGTTATACAAGTCAATGATAGTCATACTCATTACCCATAACTTTGTAAATTTAAGTTATAGTGCAAAAGGAGACATAAATATCCAGCCCTAACAATTAGGAATATCTGTCTTAGCAAAAATCGTCTGATATCGAAATAACCGACATTTGCCGGAAGTGTCGATTATGCCATGGCTACTATCCTATGTTGCAGACCATATTCGTATGTGGTGTCCCTTTTGTAGTATATGCTCTGCAGCCAATTCGAGAAGTCCACGCCTTGCTCCCATTAAGTTAACATTGAGAAATACGGAAAAATTCGTAAATATAAAACTAAATTTTCCTGGCTGCTGTTTTTCACGTATTTGGTGACGATATTCATTTCATAAAACATACAAAATTTTCAGAATTTTTTCAACGGACAGAAACAAATATATTCACCAAAACGAACTTTCTTGCCCCATTCAGTCAGTGAAGGGAGGGAAAGTTAAACAGCCATTCTTTTGTTCTCACTCAGGGTGGACTTCCCCAATAGGCAAGGTACAATGAGTGCATTTATTGATAAGATCTGTATCCCGGATCAAAAGTTTCTGACATTTACACCTGAAAATCTGATTAATCAAATTTTCCCATCCCTTGTCAGTCTTTTGATGATTTCCAATGGCTTTGGGTAGGATCATGAAAATTTACCCACTTATCAATCTCACATGAACACATTGAAAGAAGAATTTTTTTTAAAAATAATATCGTAGTTACATTTATTTTGTACGTAATTTTATTCAATGGAAATGTCAATCGGATTTAACCCAGTTAAGTGTAAGAACCCTAAAATGCCATGTCAAATTATGCTACAAGTATCAAACAATACACCTGGAGTGATATATTAGCCCAATATAAAGTCAAATGCACCTGAAAAATAAAGAAATATGAAATGAAAAATTAATATTTCAAATGATTTGGTTAATATTTTCACCTGTAGGTGCTACATGGGGAAAATAGTGGTCCAGTACTATTGTTTGAGACTTGTAGATCAATTTGAGGCTGCTTTTGGGGTTCTGATACTTAACTGGGTTAAGCCCAATTGACATTCCCATTGACTAGAATTATTTACATACGAAATAAATGGAAATATGAAATTATTTTTTTTCATGTTTCTTCTTTCAATATCTGGCTCATGTCGATATTGCTAAGTGGAAAAATTTCATGACCCTAATCCAAGCCATTGGGAAGAGATGGCCAAAATTTTATTAGTCAGATTTTCGGGTATAAATTCCCCTTAACTACTCTGTTGTTCCTCTGTTCAATCACCGCGAAGCATGGTAGCTTGCAATCGCTGACCCATATTATTACCAATCAAAAATTAGTGGAACATTCAGGGAATTTGGATTTAGCACAGTCTCACAGGCTTAACTATGGGAAGCGACCCTTGAAGTACAATTTTAAAACCGTACTCAGTTGTGCTTTGCTGCTGCACTGTACAGGACTTTGAGGTAACTGCTGAACTGTTGGCCTTTCTCGCCGAAATTTGCCATTGATCTTAACTCCAGAGTGAATGAGACTGAATCATGATTTGGCTCACTGGAGTGAAACATCACCACAAATAAGCACTGATTTGTCAACATGAGCTATGACATATGCTCACACTGAAGAATAGGGAAACTAAAATTGGTGAAAAGTGGGGCATATTCTTCACTTTTCATGACCCTGCACATTTTTTTAATTTACCGTATTGGCTGCCTTCCACTTTCAGAGATAACTGAAGCACGAGTCAGTTTGAAAATTGACTCAAACTTTAGACTAGTAAAAAGTAACATGTTCTTTGTACATTGTATTTGTACAATGAGCCCATTAATAATTGATGCGATTATTCGTTATACTTTTCCATTGTTCGATAGGAAAGCACAAGAGTACCGTCGACTGATGGAAGTGAAAACCACAACGTCGTCATTGGCTGCACTGAAGATAACAGGATGCTGTGAAGTGGTGATGTGTTTGGATTTAGCTGCTCATCATTGTGGTGAAACAGTCGACAAGGTTTGCACTTACAAAATATCTGTGACATCACAGCGATTCATGCAATTCTGACAACCAAGTATAAAATCAGCCACATTTTATTTTTTTAAATACGTAAAGATATGATTCATATTAAAAAAAAATGCCTTAAATAGCAGTTGTTGGCAGGATATACAACAATTTTTTATGTGACTGCTTTGGATGTCAGATTGGGCTAAACCGCTCTGACAAAAACGTGAAATACAAAAGGCAGCTGAACACCATGCCTGATGTTATGTTGGCCCTAATGATCATATTCCAAAGGACAGCCTTTGTTGACAGGTGGCGATTCCTCCAGCTGTATGGAGACTCAACTTCTAACATTACATCGCTGCCATCATAGTGGTTCGTTTGACATCATATCGGGCAGTCACCAGGCTTTTCTGATTTCTTTCTGAACAGTTGACAATAATCTGACATCCCAAGCAGTCACATATGATGATAGAAAAGCAGTTGTCATAATTACTTACTGTTGCCAGTGTTATTTGATATATGTTTTCTAAATGAGTGTATTACGGTACCTCCTTCACCCTGTTTACCAAATGATGTATACATGTATATGTGTTTTCAAAGATAAGCAAATAAGTTTCACCTTTGTCATGGAGAGCCCTCGGTGGCCAAGTGGTCTAAGGCACTTCGCTGGTGATCACAAGCCTCAGACCGCTGAACCGGTACAGGTTCGAGCCCAGCTGTTCCATGTGTGGAAGTTTGTCAGTTACTTGCCGATGGGTGGAGGTTCTCTCCAGGTACTCCGGCTTCCTCCACCAACCAAACTGACTGTCACCATATGAGTGAAACAACATTGAGTGTGTGACATTAAGCCAACCCCCCCCCCCCTTTCTCATGAAATAAATATGGCTTGGGAATCTAAGCATATATAAATATGCTGAAAACTCTTTAGTATTACCTAATAAGTTAACTATTCCCCAGTCACATCAAATTTCAGCATCATGCAATTATAATATTTTAAGTTTAGGGAGAGAGAGAATTGAGGTTTAACATCGCATTCAGCAGTATTTCAGCTATATAGTGACGGTATGACAATGGGATCATTCAAAGATCATGTAATGATACTGCAAGCGGGTGGGACAGGCCATTTCCATGGGATGTGAGAATGTGCTCGAAGGATGGAAAGTGAAGATAGAATTTTTGACGACGAGCATTCTCCAATAATAATGTGACTCGAATAAAGGCAGACAAATGTGTAAATTGCAGAGATATATATGCTAACGATCTTTTGGCCATATATTTTTGCAGAGTAGTTTAATCAAATTTTCTGGGCTGAATAAAAGGACATACATGAACTCACTTAAGGCCTTGGAGAGTCTGCTTGGACTGGGGATGCAGCACACAGTGGCAGAACTGGCCGTCCAATGTGGCTGTACAGGAGCCACACAACTGGCACGTAACATTCTACAAAAGTAAGCAATTGAGTTGTCTCCCCTTTTGTAAAATATTTCCTGTGATGTGATGGTTCAATGTTTCAAAATGGTAAGTTTGCTTTTGTTTTTTTCTTTTCTTCACAGCAGCTTTCAAATATGCTATGGATTAGAAAGCCACCTAGCTTATGACATATGTTTTATTAGGGGTGGCTTGCACTCTGCTGGACAATTTTCCCCCTGGCCAGGCAGACTGTCACACATGTAACACTCCATGGCATGTGTATTTTTATTGTGAGAACTTTGAACATGATCAAACACTCCTTAATACAAAGCTTATATTTTCAGAATCGAATCCAAATGATGTACTGTATAGTTTCGAGAAAAAATCAGAAATTCTCTATAGAAGTGAAAAAATAAATAAAACAAATTAAAGTGGTAAACAGCAGGAGCTGGATGGGTCAGTCCCTTCAGTTAAATTCTAGATGATTTTTCCCACACAAGTTTGTAAAAATGGGCACTGCATGAGATTTAGCGAGTGCAGTGCTCATATTTACAACAGAGTATGATAACATTTTCCTCACATGACATATACTTAGGACCTATTTGGATTGAAACACCCTCTTACCTCCCATCATGAGGCAAATTATCAACTAGGTCAACTGCGCAAGGCTGGTGTAAATTACAGTGACAGAGTCGATGAATGGACCAAAGCAAGCCAGCTACTTACACTGAATGAAAGAGAGTGATGTTTACTGAAATTGTTATTTCTGTTATTCATTGTATTGAAATGCAATAAGCAAGTGTATCATATCTTCGAATATAATATTGCTAATTGCTAATCACGTAAAACTAATATTTTAACTACCGTATTTTCTTTCCGGCTACTGGCAACTATACATATTTTTGCAGGAACAAATGCATTGATTTCAATTCAATGGATTTCTGTCAACAAGCAAGTTTGCTCCTTCGTTCAGATGTACATGGCATGAGTTTCAGACCATCAAATTCATCTCTTCTTTCCATTTCACCAAACAGTGAACAGTAATTCTAAAATAGAAACTGAATTTAGTGACATTGTACTGTTCAAGAACACAGTTTTACAAAAGTTTGAGTGCTCACGACATTTTGTTTACAAACAGACGACCAAAGTAGTCTGTGATGTCAATGTTTGACACCACAACCATGGCTAGACGATTTATCTACTTTGGTTTTATATGATGAGAAATCACCATTTTATATGAGAATAGCTGCTCCTTGTTTGTAGGCCAACCAACTACCCTGGTATACAAGTTATAAGCATTTCTTTCCACATTCATAATTTGGAAGTCCCTCTTCTTGCCATGGAACTTTTTCATTTTGAGGTTTCTGGGGATAGGATCTGCTAATTAGTATCTAATAATCAAGACCAATTTCCTTTCACTGGTGGCATAATCCTTTGTTCACAGGTGCTACTGGTCTTTGATCTTTAATCAGTGTTAATCCCCAGTTAAGTTGTTAACAGACACAAGCAGATAATAATTAACAGAATTAACAAAAATCCTTGTACAGAGAAGAATGACCCAGGCCAGGCCAGGGAGGATACCAAATTTGAAAGACGATAAAATTGTATTGCTTACATGTATTTATGTTCTTCACAAATCTTAGGGAATAATTTAATTTTTTTTTAATTATGCATTTATAATTGTTCAGTTAGTTTGTACATGAATATAAATGTATTATAATGCACCTTCTGTCATTGCATATTTATGTTAAAATTTATGTAACAATATGTCCCCTACACAGGCAGGGGACACACTTGTTTAAGTGATCACAAAAAAATCACTTGGCAGGATGATTGCTCGTAAGGGCTGTTCCATTTGAAAATATGTACCCCCCCAGGAAGGGGAAAAAAATAATAATATATTGGTGGGTGGTGTTGTCCAGAATAGAAATCTCTTGGTGGTCCCTCCAGGTAATAAATTGCTTCTCTTGGTGATTGTTTAAGCCTGTAAAAATATTGCTTCTATGGGTGGGCCCTCTTTTACCAATATGCACTTTTTAATGGAAATTGATGTGAAAAATCGCAGAAAACGAGCTTTATCCGGTCCTCAACATTCTTCGTTGCGCTCTGACAGCTTGGAGTAGTCTCCCTTGAAAACAAAGAACGGGCACGAGCCGAGTGGTCTCCCTTTACTCCTTTCTGTTCGGCCTTGAAAATTCAGAGTAAAATGGCGGGCTGGGATTGTAAATCTGTTGGCGAATGGTTGAGGCGGGAGGGCTTGGGAGGGTCAAACCTTCGAAGGTGAGACATTATTTTATTCAATATGTATTCAACGAACGCGAAATACTAATCACTTGCAAATATGTCTTGTAACGGCGTTCTTGAAAATATTCACGGAACATCTTTTTACCACGTGGTCCTGGGCAAATCCAAAGGGGAAGTGTGACGATAGGCCTGTATCAATGAATACTCGCGTGGACTGTTTATGTTTACATATTGAACAATAGCCGTGCGTGCGAAATAGCTGGCTGGCAAATATGGGTGGGTGCCTTTTCCCTTCCAAATAAAAAATGTGGGTGGGTGGGCGGCTATGATGAAAAAAAAATATGCTTCTCTCTCAGGTTGTACTGGACATTTATTTGCTGTGCTTGGTGGAGGCAAGGAGAATTAATTTGCATATATTGGTTGTTGGAGTGTAGAAAGTTTCCCTTCCTGGGGGGGGTACATCTTTTTAAATGGAACAGCCCTAAGTTTTCACTCTACTAAGTGATCTACCAAAATCGTCCTATATCATGTATATTGCTAATCTATGTTTCAAGGGTGTAATTCAAACTTTATGATGTTCTGAACCTCATTTCAAAATTTCACTTGCATAACATCAGAATAACCGTAATTTTAAGGAAGAAAGGAAGTTTTTCAATAAATCTCCCAGAGAAGTGATTTAATTCAATTTTTGACTTAATTTTAGAGCACAAGCCAGCTTTACAAAATGCATGCGGTCAATATAATTAATGTAAACACATTACTTTGATTAGCTAGGAATATATTAGGAACATTTTTGTAATATACATGTATAATATGCATAGAAGAAATGAAGAGCATTAAGTTGATAGAATGATGATTATCACCATATTTATGCTTACATGTACAATGGAAATCAAATGTAGATAGATGTCTTTCTAAAACAGAAACACATCTGTTCAATTCATGCAAAGTGAAATGTCACAAACATCATTAAAATAGAAAAAAAATACATAAACCGGGAATCACAGTAAAATCACTTAAAGAGGCGAGAAAATGGTCACTTGTACAAGTGTGGCCTCTGACTGAGGCATGTGCAAATAAGTGAAATTTATCCTTCCCTAGTACATTCGCATATAGAAAGTTGGAAATTGTAACAAAGATAACTGTACAGTTATACAAAAGAATTGATGAAACCAAATAAAAGTTAGGTTTTCAACATGTTGATGATGAATGAATCATGACGAATGAATAAATAAGAGTAAAAAGAAGCTGTAGTTGAACTATGAAGTCTTTGATTGCCACTTGAGTTTAATTGCAAGTCAGTTTCTTTGGTTGAAAATGTAAACAACCATTAGTGTGCACAGTGTATTACTCTTGTCACCACTGCTTTGTATCTTACACTAGGAACTGATATAATTGTGATATTTTACCATACCTATTAATAATTAGAACAAAGCATTGGGGATGTTCATTTTGATAATTAACAGCTCTCAATAACTGTGCACAACTATAGAGTTAACCCCAGAGATCAAGTTAACAATAATATATCAAGGTGCTGGTCATTGTTTTAAGTGGTTAGTGCTCTCAATGAACAAAACAGTTCATTATCTCTTTGATCTAGCTGGGCTCCTTCAAAGTTTCCTCACTTGCAAGACAAAGGACTTTGTTTAGGGTAATTAAGTGCTAGGTGTGACAAACTTGAGATCAACTGCAAAAGATAGTTTACTATTCCTACAATAAACTAAGGACTTCAAAGTAAACTTCACAGTATGTGAGTAAAACTCATTTCCACATGGAAACTGTAATAAAGAAAACTACATTTCTATGGGTAGAAACAAACATGAATATAAGGGTGAAAAATATGGTGAGATCATCATTTACTGTCCATAACTACAGCTATCAACAACACTGAATTGTTTAATATTAAGTTTGCATCTTGGATTGATCAGTCATGTCCGATCAAGTTCTTCTCTGTAAAGATATCACGTCCAACCCTTCTAAAGCTCCGATGTCACAGGAGATGTTTGAGTATTTTTGGACTTCACTGGGAGATTCGGTCAGCGAATATGGTAGCCAGTATACGCCTATCGAGTTCAAACACACTCCACCACAAGAAGAAGAGCAGTTCCATGCCGAGAAGTACATGGTTCCATTGCAGGACAGTATATCGGAAATGCTCTGTCCCATCGTGACCCGGCCAGGGAGTCCGTCCAGTGTGTCCAGCGTCTCATCTCACGTTTCCCCGACCAGTCCTGATTGTCAATCATCGATTGTGGACAGCTCTGGCAGTCACAGTAATGACCAGGTGGGTTTTGTCATTCAACCTGAGCAAATAAAAAAATAGTAATATTTGGAGTGCATTCAGATTAATTCTTTACATTGTTCTTTATCATCTAATTTGTGTCCACGTACATGTAACAGATCTTCAAATGATATACAGTGAAACCTGTACATGTGTAAACTGACCGTCCTTGGGACCAGATTATAGTGTCGGTTTTGACAGATTTCTGTGTTATCAAGGTTCAAAAAGTTTGGTACCCTGGATATAGAGGTTGATCAGTTTACCCAGGTGTCAGTATTCACAGATTTCACTGAATATTTGTGTCATCCATCTATGTACTGTATCCTTATTGAATATCCTGTTATGTACCAGTACATTATGAGAATTTGTTCAAATGGACATATATTATATTGCCATGGTTTACAGTCCAAAAAAATAAAATAAAATGTATTCCTATTGACTGAATGTAATGATTTGTCATATCCTGTGTAATTTTCAAAATAAATATATTTTAAATGCAGAATTAATATTGTGTGAAATTATGTAATAAATGCCATAGTCCAGTGACCATAGATTTAATATTCTTTGTTCATGTTCGTTGTAGTGGTCACCATCTAGCACACCACGTGCTGTATCCTCCAGTCGTCGCCAATCATCAGCTCAGGCTGTTCCATCTAACATCAACTACCCAGGAGAGTACGGTTTCCAAATTGCCATCTCGCAGCCTGCCAAGGAAACGAAATCAACAACATGGACATATTCAACTGTTCTGAAGAAGCTGTACGTTCGCATGGCTTCATCCTGTCCGATACAGTTCAAGACCTCTGCAGCGCCCCCTAGTGGAAGCCACATCAGGGCGATGGCCATCTTCACGAAGTCCGATCACGTCCAGGATGTCGTTAGGAGATGCCCTAACCATGCCACATGTAAGGAATACAATGAGAATCATCCTGCCCCGATGCACTTCGTACGCTGTGAACACGGGCATGCTCAGTATGTGGATGACCCATACACAGGTCGACAAAGTGTCATCATTCCTCAAGAAGCTGCACAAGCTGGATCAGATTGGGTTGTGAATTTGTATCAGTTCATGTGTCTGGGATCTTGCGTGGGTGGACCAAACAGGCGTCCCATCCAGATCGTGTTTACGCTGGAAAAAGACAACATTGTACTGGGTAGAGCTGCCGTCGAAGTGCGAATCTGTGCATGTCCAGGGCGTGATAGGAAAGCTGATGAAAGAACCCTCATGCCGCAGACAAAACCAGCGCAGAAACGTCCTGCCAAATGCTCACCTGGTGGAGGGATTTCCTTGCCAGCTGGGAAGAGACCGAAATTGGAAGATGGCGAATCTTTTACACTGACAGTTCATGGCAGAGAGCACTATGAAATCTTGTGCCGTCTTCGGGACTCACTTGAACTGGCCTCCATGTTCTCTCAAGAGCAGATAAATAGTTACAGACTAGGCCAGATGCAAAAACCTCATGGCACTCAATAAATAGGACTTTTATGACTATTCATGTAAAATGTGCAGTAAATGTCAATAGATTGTGTTTCTATTTCATGATTGAAATGGAACATGATCTGGTCTGGGCTCAAATTTGGCTCATATTCTAGTCCGTGTGTATTCATCAGCTGTTGTATAATATTCCTTCACATTTATATGTACAAAGTATTTCAAACACAGATCTCCAGTGCATGCAAAGTTGAATTTTCTAAGCTTGAGAAATCATCAAATAGCTTTTATGGTGAGAGTAAAGGAAATATGATTTTGGTGTTATTTAGCATTATTAGTTGCGTATTCAGTCTGCATGAGGAAGCAAAAACATTTCAAAGTTTGTTTATTGATAAATTTGAATTTTGTACAGTGACACACAGGCTTTTGTTGAATCCTGTTTATACAAATTAACCATATATATAAGGATTTATATAGATGTATATTTTCCAGATTAAGATATAAATATTATAAAATAATTTTAGTGGTTGAGGTAACCATTTGTATGTGTTTGAGGCATGTTGATGTTGACTGTGATATAAGTATTCATCCATTCATTACTGTTTTCAATAAAATGAAGAGTTGCAGTTAATAATTGTCTGTTTGGTTTGTTTATTTGCTTTGTTCATGTCCTTTGATATAATCAAATATGTACATATGTAAGAAAAGATCGCAGACGGTGTTTACTGCAACCAGTTTTGCCACATCTTTATTCGCTGGCTCTAAGGGCAACACTAATACTTCAAAAGAATTTTTGAATTCATTATGATGTAATAATTTTTATTTACAACCAACTAAATCTGCTTCTACTAGTATGGTACCGGTAGTTGTTGTTCATAAATATGTACGTATATCGCAAGTCACAACTGTGAAAATCATGATTTGTGTGATAAATGAATCGTTTTCCTGTATGATGCACAGTACGCTGCCAGACATAAATTTAGGTTGCAGTGTCTCCTCTCAGAAATGAACTGTATTACACAAAATAATTATAGACAAACTTGCCAAAGATTTTGGCAGTTAATGGAAGAGTGACATGAAAATTGGGCACTTTCTGTGCCTGGCATGTAGCTGGCAGATTTGACCCCCTGTCTCACGATGAAGAGTTGATCATGTAGCTGGCAGATTTGACCCCCTGTCTCACGATGAAGAGTTGATCATGTAGCTGGCAGATTTCACCCCCTGTCTCACGATGAAGAGTTGATCATGTAGCTGGCAGATTTCACCCCCTGTCTCACGATGAAGAGTTGATCATGTAGCTGGCAGATTTGACCCCCTGTCTCACGATGAAGAGTTGATCATGTAGCTGGCAGATTTGACCCCCTGTCTCACGATGAAGAGTTGATCATGTAGCTGGCAGATTTCACCCCCTGTCTCACGATGAAGAGTTGATCATGTAGCTGGCAGATTTGACCCCCTGTCTCACGATGAAGAGTTGATCATGTAGCTGGCAGATTTGACCCCCTGTCTCACGATGAAGAGTTGATCATGCTGCATTAGTAGGCTGTCTCAGATTTACCTTGTAATTGATTTCCACCAATATTTGGCAATACATTGTCTCGCAGCATTACAGAATGCATACATGTAGTATCTAAACACAAATCTTCTATTTTCTATCAAGAATTTCATTCAGATTCATTTTATTTTCAAGGCACAATGACATCTGGCCTTCATTAGTTATTATTATTTAAATATTCCAGCAAAAAAAAACAAAAACAAACCGCTATAAATGTATATTATGTATAGTAAAGGATATAGGCATCAAGTTTTATTTGTTAAGTTAGTAATCTGTGAGGGCCTTAGGCATTTATCTTTAAGTCCCCACTTTTCCTTGCTGAAGCATTTCTTGGTGGTCAGCCAAGACTACTAAACTTAAGAAAAAAATGATATGTGATAGGCAAAGCCAGAAGCAAAGAAAATAAATTTTGTCTTGCTTTAGGCTTTGCCTATTTTATAATATTATTATTTTTTTATATTAATATTCTTTCACACATTGTTGTGCCGCTTGAGATATTAAAACAAACTAGTATACGACACTTCGATGAGAAGTTTTCTTTTCATGATTCTAACCTGATTATTTTCTCAGGGATCCAGTGACAGATACTAGTATGGTCATTGTTGTTGTTGATTACAGGTATGAGAGCACTCAGAGAGAGAAATCCTCTGACATGGATTTTGGAGCGCCATTGTTTCAGTCGGCAGCATTGAGTGCAGCTTGTAGGTGAGAGATACAGATAGGGATATATATATATAAGCTACTCTAACTGTGAAATCAAGATAGGCCTACTGGTATATGACAGTACCATAGCCGACTTTTTATTACCTACACTTGTGCATGTCAGTCTGGTCTGCGTGTGTGGGAACTATTGCATATTCAAGTCCCACAGACAGTGAGACTACCTCTGACAGCTGATTGGTCATAGTTATGACACTGATATGGTGGCATGGTCATGAACATTGAGGTACAATGTCCGGCTTAAGTACATAAATTGCACGGATTTCATTGTTTATGTTCAGAAAATGATAAATACTTGATTACGACGCCATGTGCTAATATGAACAGAACCTGAGATTCTGTTCATATTTTATTACAGAATTAATATCAGTGATAAACATTTGGATGGAGAAAACTTGAAAATAATTGTTGATGAATGAATACACATTTTTTTCCTGCAATTGAATGTTTTTTATGGTATCATCACTGTTCCACTAATTTATTTATTGTCTAAATATCTTTGTAAACTTCACTATTCCAGAAAATTGAAGATAAAAGTAGAGTGGGCCAAACTGAGGGATGTGGCATCCGTAAAGAGGGCTACATTTGATCGCCTGGTGACAGAACTAGAAACAATAGCACAGAGCATCATAGGTACAGTTTATATTGCATGTCAGATCTGACTACATTTCACAAAATAATTACAGTAATGCCTCCAATAATTCCACCCCCTTATCAAACTTCAATCACGCTCAATTGTGGGGACAAAATTCAATCTGTGGTTCTAATAAATTTGATCACTCTCAAAAATCATTGAAATAACAAAGAAATAATGGATTATATGCACGTTTTGAAACCATTTTGTCAACTCCCTGTTCTAATAAATTTGATCATCCCCAGATTTTTATTGTGAGAAATTATCAGGTCGAGGAAATGAGGGCTTTTCAATTTTGGAGGTAAAAATGATGTTTTCCTTGAATAACTTTAAAAATATGAACAAATTTGCATTTTTTGTAATTGGTTCATGAAATCAATAGACTGCATTCTTTTCCCTGAAGTGGATGGGTAACAAATTCTTCAAAGCACACGAATCAGTGTGAAAATATACCAATTTATGTGATGTTGACTCCCAAAAAATACAAATTTGTTCATTTTTAGCTCGCCGTATACGAAGTAGGCGAGGTATTGGGAGAGAGAGGGGGAAAGTGGCGGTGTTGGTGTCGGTGTCCGGTTAGACTTTTATGTTTAGGCTGGACTTAGAAAGTTTTCTGGGTTAGTCTTTTCTGTTTAGGCTGGACTTAGAATAATTTTGACTTCTTATTAGGCACGAGATGTAGTGTACATTGTATATACAGTCATACATACCAAATCACATATAGTATATTCCTTTATAGTATTTACTAATAGTCTGGTGACATTATTTTATTTCAGAAGTACAATATCAAAATAACTGGCGGGGGAATCCCGCAGTACCGAACCCCTGTTAGTTTTTAATTTCGTGTCGCCTTAAGTGAAGGACGCCATTTCCTTAAATTTTGTTATCAAATTCTCGTTGACCCTGCAGCTTTTGCACAACCATATCTGTGTCCACACATTTAACTTACTATATTAATTAAAAGTGAGTTTGAATCAGTTTGTGAGCTCAGTCTTTACCCATGCACATTATTATGGAGCATTACAGTATGATTGGACACAGTTGTCATTGCATTCTTTTATTTGCATACAAATGTGAAGGTTTACCACAGTGCAAGTGTCCCATTGCATGCTGGAAATGATAGATTTAGTCCTACTATTGCACTGTTATTAGCTTTGTTTGTTCACATATCATCACACAAAGTTACACCAAGAACGTGCTCAAAATTGCACACCTATTGTTCCTAACTATACATGAACATGTATTCATCAGATCTATGCAATGGGATGTGTAGGCTTACTTTTGGAAAAAATGTAATCTTTATTGCTAGTTATATAATATAGTTTCTCCTTCAATCCAACCTCAATATCACTAAATATAGAAATCATATTTCTTAATAAATTTATTATTTTAAATGATGTGCATTGCCAATGATGTGCAACCTCAAATGATGTGCCATCTTGAAGGGCTCGATCTTTTTGCGAAGCTGCATATATCTCTTATATGTGATACTAACCTATTAGGTAGGAGATGCAGTGAATATTGTATTGTAGGTTTATACTTGGTGTAAGAACGCACAAGACAAAGCCTACAATAGCCTGTCTGAGCTCAACAATGCGTCTAGACGTGACCCTTTTCAGCTGCACAAAAGCCTCAACAAAAGCCTCAACAATGCGTTCTTACACCAACTATCGACCTGTTACATATACACAAACACATCAAATCAACTACAATATATTCCTTTATAGTAATTACTAATAGTTTAATGACATTATTTCATTTCAGAAGTACAATATTAAATATTAACCCCTGGTGGTTTGGAATTTTGTGTCGCCTTTAATGAAGAACACCATTTCCTTCAATTTTGGTATCGAATCCCATTCCTCATCATGATTTAACCTCAAGCTTTTGCACGAACCATATTTGTCCAGGCATTTCACACCCACATCTCAAACCAAATTTCAATTGTACATGTATTCATAATGACATGTATAAGCATACTTTTGGAAAAAAAGGTAATCTTTATTTCAAGTTTTATAATATAGTTCATGTTTCAATCCAACTTCAACATCACTGACAAAGAAGTCAAATTTTTATTGCAATATGTATTGCCATTGCCAGTGATGTGCAACCTGAAGGGCTCGATCTTTATGTGAAGCTGCATGTTATTGAATACCCAAAAGGCGAGCTGCCGGGTTACACATAACCCTTGTTTTAATTTATTAAAAAAAAAACCAGACTTTTTTTCCCTCAAAATTGGAGAGCCCTCATTTTACAGGGATTACCATATTCAAACTGTCGCTGCCTCAGTAGCAATACTCGGATTGCCACTTAGTAACAGCTTAGTAAATGCCGCTTAGTAATGGATGCTGCTGGTTGACCAAGAGCCATGCATGCAAAAGCAACATGTTGCATTTTAACCCCAATGCAATCAGAGGGTATATTTGAAAGTAGAATGTATACTATCTGATGCCATGAGAATGGTCCAATCAGAATGCAAAATTCTAACATGATCTTTCCTAAAATGTGGTATTACTGTTCTTTCCTTGGCCTGAATAAAGTGTTTCCTAGTAATTTTCTATTTTGTATTTCCAGTCTTATAGTATAAAATGCATGAAAAACTTATTGGATATAAACTTATTTTGTAACGTTTGACTATTCTGTGGCTTTTCTGTGATTTCAGGTGACAAGAAGTCCCCAGACAAGAAGAGAGGAACATCTTTCTATGAAGAGCTAGAGAGAGCAGTAGAAGGTAAGGAAAATTTTGCCAATTTTGACCCCAGATGGGTTACAATCTCTTAATTGCTGATATATATAAGTGTTAATTATGACCTTCAAAATGAGTTACTTGATATCCCCGGGAACATCACCCGACAAAGTTTGAACTCTGCCCCCTTGCAGTGCCTCCTTTGTATATGGCCCAAGTGCCTCCCACACGAATAATACAGGGCAGGTCGGGCAGGTAAATGGGGGACAGCGAGGGGTTTAGCATATACGATGAACAAATATATTAACGTTGAAGATCTCTCAAATTTGTTACTTAAGATAATACTGTGTGGCTTTCTATCATAACGAAGTCTTTATTAGTCTCTTATATTAATTCGAAAGATAATAAATTTGAGGAGCTTAATTCAGCTACTTTTCCATCACAACAAAGTCTTTGTTCGTCATCAAATTTCTTCAAAATACCAACATTTTAAGGAGCATAATGGTCGTTCCGCGTGATTTGTCAGTCCTGTACGTGAGCTGAGCACATAGCGGTGATCGTATTTACGTTGGAATGCGAGACTGCCACTTCATGGGGTGATCGTATCTGAGTTAGAACTTCCGATCGTAAACTTCCCGATAAAATGGGGGTGATCGTAATAGGAAAGGTGATCGAATATTTGGAATGTTTACCGTATGTTTCTAATATATGAACTAGTTCACACACTAATACTCCCGGTTGATAGTGACAAAATTCCAGCCTCACATTGAAGTTAGCTCTGAATAACCTGAAAGTTGCTTTGGTTTCCTATGTGTGTCAACACCACTCTCTTTGAGAATATTTCCATGAACGAACTAAAAACTTGATATTGTGGAACCTTAATGTCATAGTATACAAGATTTTCAGATATTGATTATTTAAATATTTTCAGAGGAAGAAGCCAGTGCTGCGAAACAGAGTAAAATTGTGGATAAAGAAGATGCAAAAGTCAACTTTGAACTGTGGAAACAGAAAATTTTAGCACAAGCAGCTAAGGAACAGAATAGCTGAAAATCTGACCCAAAAAAATATTTTTTCGTGATCACGTTTCATGACAGATGTCGGATCATGTTTGTGAATGGTTCACCTCTGAATGCAGCAGTCTTGTGGTTTGTAATTGACCTGTGACTTCAGTTGATCATCTTCTCTTCTTCTGGTTCATATAACTTCACTTTGCCCTGTCTTTTTAACCCAGGACAATATTTTGAACTGGTGATAAATGGCATAATTTATTAATTTTATTTATTATACCTCTTGAATATTCATGAGGGTTTTCTGATATTTCATTGGTCAAACTTTACCCAGCCACGAGTCAATATTTTTCAATCACTGACCCAGCTGTTTATGTGTCAGGCGGAGCGCTTGAGGTCCGGAGTCAATATTGTGATCACGTGGTCACTGTTTACAAGTACCGTCTGTCTGCAACATGGCTGACGGTGGTCGCTTCGTAGATTGTACGATGAAAATCTACAAGAACTGTTACAAAATAGGGACAGTAAGAACGCAAAAAATGTTATACAGGCGTCTCAATATTACGGGTCTACTGTCAAGCAAAAGATATTAATTTCGGTATCCTTTCGTCGATAACGAAAGAACAACTAATTGGTGAATTCCTCTTCAAACTCTTTGCTGAGTTGAGAAAGAAGGATGGAGATAAATACTCTCGTTCGTCGATGGTAAGCATACGTTTCGGTCTCCTGAATATTCAAGAGGTAGAATAATTTGTTATATGTAATTTCTATCTGCACTGCCCGAGTAATCCATTTCATTCTCATCTCAAAACTGGAGTAAATTTACGCTGTCGATGTCACCCAATCAAATGAGTTCACCATGACCTAAATAGGATTCATGAATGAAGTGCGTGAAGTCAGTGGCTACATTGTATCAAAACACCCAGGGTTTGTGAAACGCTTCTGAAACTTTAAATTCTCAGTATTATTCTAGTCAGATTGGAGATTTATCCATGAACTATTCATAAAATTGTATCTGTGTGTCTTATTTCCGATAACACACAGCTGCATGACAGAAAGTATTCGCCAAACAGCGTTTTTGAAAAGGAGTAATAATAGTACCATGCGCTAGTCTGGCGTCATAGCGATAATTCTCTGCATTTAATAAATTCGATATAATAAAACACTTATAAACTTGTGACGGAGTCAATATCATGAAACCTGGACCCTTGGCCAGACTTGGCCAAAGCGACCTGACCTCGGGCCTGCGGCCTCGGTCAGGTCTGCTTTGCCAAGTCTGACCTCGGGTCCAGGTTTCATGATATTGACTCCGTCACAAGGTAATAAGTGTATAATATGTGTACTTTTTCTTCCCAGTATTAGAATAATGTATAACTTGGCAAATATTAGGGCCTACATGAAAATATGTCCGTTCAAAATATTGTCATGGGTTAATAGATAGGACAAGGTGAAATTATACGAACCAGTAGCTTAAAGTGTAACTGTGGCACTTGTGTAAGTTTATGCCATATTCAAGATAACGATGTGAATAACAAAGCGTAGTGAAGTTTCCCCCAACATTTCACTCGTATTCTATCTCAGAAGATTCAAAGGCAGATTTCTACAGTGGGAGAGAAATTTGCGCTGCCTCTTTTGACGTCAGAGTTGACGTTAACAACGTCATACTTCGAGCGTCCTGCACCGTCTATGGGATGTCGTGGCAATGCAGAGAATGGAACAATGTTGCGTTGTGACATGGTTTATCGTTCGATAATAACGTCACAAGTTCCGACATGCTTATGGCGCTGTACAATATAGTAACATTAATACTGAAATTGTTCAAATTAAAGGCGTAAAACAAGAAAAAATGTATAAATTCTATAATTTGGGAGATAATCTTGGATATGACGTAAACTTGCAAAAGTACCACAATTACACTTTAAGTCATGTGTCACTGCACTGTCACTGTTCTCTCAATAATGTACACAAGGCGGATTATGATACATGGCTAACTCTTCTTCATATAAGGTGAAGAAGCTCTAGTGCAGATTGAAATCATTGAGTAAATAGCTATTATTGTCCTCTGTCTTGGCTATTGTAATATTATACATGTACGGTACCAGTATTGTTTCGTGATGAGTCTTATATGAAGGACAGACCTGCACCGGTAGATATGTCTAGACTGATAAATTATAGAAATAGACAAACTTCTGAGCTATACTCCACATAAAACAGTCTAGAAATCTTTCTACTCTTCATGCCGGAGCCTTTATCAACCAGCATGAGAGTAGAAAGCTTGTGCATCAAATATGTTTATCTGGAGTACAACTCAGAAGTTTGTCAATTTCTATAATTTATGAACCCATGTATGAGTCTAAAACAGTATATCACCTGATATTTGATGATCACACTTGTAAACTGACTATTGACTCAAGAGCTTCGGATCAGAGTGCAGATGTGCACTGAATGCTGGGTTAAGACATTTGAATAATGCACTCATGAAATGTACATTTTCACCTTCATCCATTACTCAGTATTAGCTTTTATTTATGTGAGGAGGAATAAAATGTTTTATTATGCTCATACAAAGTATTATATAGGATTTGTCAATGGATATGAAGATTTTAATTTTGAATGCACAATCATTACCTGTTGATTCGATGGAGTCATGGGTGAGATAGAACAGAAACTCTAATTCGTGGCACCACACCCATACTTCCTAATGTATGTGAATGGCCGTTGAGACTTCAGGAATTGAACCTTCTGCAGTCTCCAGTATTAACACAGCATACAATCAATAGTGCACCTCTAGGGGTACTCGCTCGCTCTTGGAGGTATACAAGGCTCCACTCGGAGTCATCTGACCGTACATTGTGGTTCCTGGATAAAGTCTCAAAATATTATTTTATAATAAACTGTTTTTTCATGGAACATTAGGAATGCTTGTGGTTATATTCACACAAGAACCATACTCGTATAAACCATAGTTTCATCATTCAAGCAAATAAAGTGTGAAAGTGACTACTCCTCACAACTTCCATACACACACGTTTTAAGTGAAAGTTTGATAAAATTCATCTAAGAAGAGGTGAACTGTTTTAATTTTAGCCGATTAGACCACCTGGCATATCTAAATTGCATCTAGAGTGATAAACATATAGCACATTACAATTAAATGCATATACATGATATCAGAAATCGGCGTGCATGTTATTTCAAAACCTGTTCTGGTACTAACAATCACAAGCATTGGATCGGCATCTTTATGTGTTCTATGGTTATTGGGTTGTTCTGTGCGATAAAAATGAAGGAAAATTATGATATGTACGCCACAGAAAATAAATTTCGAGTGGAACCCTCCATTTTCACTCTGACACAACCCTTCTATATTAAACTCCAAGTGTGAGAGTGTCTCTCAGATGGACACTATCGATTGTATGCCATGATTAAACAATCTGACCGTGACCGGTATTGAGCATCTGCTACCATTGGAACACTGCTACATTGCAAATCTGTCACCATTGCAACTCTGCTACCATTGCAACACTCTGCTACCATTGCAACTCCATCACCATTGCAACACAGTTTACATTGCAACACTCTGCTACCATTGCAATTATGCTACCATTGCAACCTTCTTCTGCCATTGCAACACAGTGCTACCATTGCAACACTGCTACCATTGAAACACTGTGCTACCATTGCAATGCTGCTACCATTGCAACTTTCTGCTACCATTGCAACTCAGCTTACATTGCAATACTCTGCTACCATTGCAACTCTGTTACCATTGCAACATATTGTTACCATTGCAACACTGCTACCATTAAAACGCTGCTGCCATTGAAACGCTCTGTTGCAATGCTGCTACCATTGTAACACTCTGCTACATTGCAACTCTGTAACCATTGCAACTCTGCTACCATTGCAACACTGCTACCATTGCAACACTCTGCTGCCATTGCAACACACTGCTACCATTGCAACTCCATCACCATTGCAACACAGCTTACATTGCAACACTCTGCTACCATTGCAACTCTGCTACCATTGCAAGTATGCTACCATTGCAACACTCTGCCGCCATTGCAACACACTGCTACCATTGCAACACTGCTACCATTGCAACACTCTGCTACCATTGCAACTCTGCTACCATTGCAAGCATGCTACCATTGCAACACTCTGCTGCCATTGCAACATATTGCTACAATTGCAACTCTGCTACCATTGAAACGCTCTGTTGCAATGCTGCTACCATTGTAACACTGCTACCATTGCAACTCTGTAATCATTGCAACTCTGCTACCATTGCAACACTCTGCTACCAGTAGAACACTCTACAACCATTGGAACACTTTGATACCATTGAAACACACTGATACCAGTTGAAGTTGCTGCCATTGGAACACTGATACCAGTTGACATTGCTACCATTTAAACACTGATACCAACTGATGTTGCTACTATTGAGACACCCTGATACCAGTTGATGTTGCTTCCATTGGAACACTCTTAAATCCAGTTGACATTGCTACCATTGAAACACTCTGATACCAGTTGACGTTGCTTCTATTGGAACACTCAGATACCAGTTGACGTTGCTACCATTGAAACACTGATACCAGTTGAGGTTGCTTCCATTGGAACACTCTGATACCAGTTGACGTTGCTTCCATTGGACACTGGATCATTTGAACACAGTTATTGTTTCCCAATACTAAGCTCCCCCACATTGTCACAACAGTGTTAGTTTTAAAAGAACTAAACATGAATTTCAAAGTTTAGCAACCAGAACGAATATATTCGCTTGTACATTTTGGATAAAATTAAACATAGATTTGTGTAATGGTACAGACACATTCACTTAAACGCTTTTAGTGAGGAAAAATAAAACTCACCGTAGACCAAAAACAAAATAATTGGAATGATTGCATGTTTACAGCTGAACTATATCTTTTAAGTGATTTCATGTATTGTATTTTCAAATAAAATTGAGTATCACTTATTATATACATGTACCTTGGATCTGTCGGTTTATTAGGCCATTACTAATGTCTTGGCATATTGCTCTTCACAGAGCTTTGATCATTTCTGTTGTCTTTTTTTGTATCTCTCTTTGAACATTGTTTTCGCAGACTATTCTTGCTACATGGAAGCTGGACCGTATTTATTTTCTTTGTAGATCGATCTTCATTTTCTCTTGCGTTATGTTAGGTATTTGCAGAAAATCATACCCTTCTAATTTCTACATAATCACACCGAAGATTGGGTCATTTTTCTTGGTGTATTTCCTCACTTCAGCTATCGACCATTTCTGCTTTCACTCTGGGGATAGAACATTTCTATTTTTTTGGCACATCATTTTACAGCACACAGAATATCGACACTGTTTTCAGTCTCTGGAGAAAATATCATATTCCGTCTTATTCATGTCACTATTACAATGACGAAATATATCAAACCAGACACGAGCCATCTCATGTATACACAAGAATTTGGTCTATTGAGAGAAAAATACAGACGCATCAGGCTATTTATACAGATGGTTCTAAAGATGGTTAGAGAGTAGCGTGTGCTACTGTCTTTAGTTCCGAAACTGAAACCTGTCAACTTCCAGGTAAAAGTTTGATTTTCACTACCGAAACCAAAGCTCTATTGTTAGCTTCAGAAGGTATTGAGTCTACTATAGGAAGAAAATATTTCATACTCTCAGATTCACTGTCATGCATTCAAGCGATTAAGAGTGGAACTTTAACTCACCCCACCATTTTGAACATTCTACATTTATATGACCACAGATTTCATCAACAGATTGATGTTGTGTTTTCTTGGTTGCCTAGTCATGTTGCCATCAAAGGAAATACTGAAGCTGATGAAATGGCTAAGGCAGCCCTAGATAATGAGGTTGATTCTGTTGGAATCCCATATAGCGATTTCAGACCCTCCATCTGTGATTATGTGAGAAAGCGGTTTCAATCTTTTTGGGATGCTGTGGATAATAACAAACTTCACGAGTTTAAAAAAACTGTAGGATATATTCATCTGAGTAGCCAGAAACGTTTTGATCAAGCCATGATCAAGCGATGTAGAATCAGCCATACCCGATTAACTCACAAACAACAAACATTTACTAAAAAAGGAAGGTGTGTTATATTACAGTATCATTGCATGAAGACTGGCATTACCAAGGCTGTCTCACATAATTAACCCTAATTAGTCCCTCTGAGTGAGTCCATGATGTAATAATCTGTAGTCTGTCTATAGGTGTAAAAAAGGAAATCCCACAAAATTACCCACGTCCAAGACAAGACGAAATGATCAAGACTAGACCAGAGGACCACTGGAGTGTAAAATATCGGGAGCTCCAGTTGACACTAGGGTCATAACACTACCCCAATGTGACAGTTCAGCATGCGAGCATTCATTGGATACTCCACACTTCGCACAAACACACCTCCCTATCCCTCCTCAACAATCCTCCGTAGCGAGTGTGACGACACCATTATCAACAGGATATAATTTCAATGGCATCACCCTACTGTACTATACTGCCTGAGAAATTTATTAGATACAGCACACCATATTCCAAAACCCACACAACTCCAGCAACCAACACAACCCCCACAGTAGTATATAAAGTGGAAATCCTGTCCTATTTTTACCTATTTTGTGTCTAAGGTCGTTGCTGGTGTAGTCACCACGCAGTACACACTTCCGGTTTTCTACATGTATACCTCTGCCATTCGTGAGAAAAAGTAGTCCTGTTCGCATGGAGGTGCATTGCGAGATGTGAGTGAATGAACAAATAAAAGAGAAATCTGTAAAGATGGACTTTACACCCATAACATGAAACACAAGGAATTTGTAGACCAAATAATATGGTGTGGAGGTTCTATTGATTGGAGTCCCACTGTAGAGTATGACTGGAGTGGTATCGGGACCATTGTGACTATCATGTGTATGTGCAGTTAGGGAGTAGTATAGAAAGAGCAGTCTGTTTTGGGAGTTATGGGTTATATGTGGGCCATACATGGTCCAAATGTGCCCTGCCTGTTGTCTTAATGAAGCACTCCTTGTGTTGAGTAAGACTGGGGAAGTAACATTGAACTGAGATGCCGATGTCCACATGAGCACTTGTGGGAGTATTATAAAAAGAGCACTTGAGATAAAGATTCTGTGTGAGCTGTATCAGCAGTAGGGGTGTGGATTGAGGTCACTTCCATGGATGAGTCTGGACTTGTTTGTGTTTGATAGGTATTATTAACTCCATGTACCTGAAATGACAACATCAGTAGTGTATAAACCGCATATATGGTCTGATTTTGAGGGTGGTACGTGTGGTAGTGGTGATTGTAGTGGTGGTGATGGAGTTGCTAAATGCTTGTCTCAAAGCAGTGATGGCCTAACCCTGGGGAGTAAGATCCTGTTACCCACACCTATACCAACTCGCTATTGTCTTAACATCTTAATGCAATCAGATGAGCGAGAGAGAAAGGTCAGCAGCAACTACATGTGTGTTTTATTATACATCACACCATATACCGAAGCTGTGTGAACCACTTTGGATGTGTTTACATAACATATGACGTAACGCTATTGTCCGTGAATCACTGGTTCCTGTTGCTTCAATACATTTTGCTGAGAAGCAACAGGAACTTGATAATGTGATGTCTAGCCGTGTAATATCACTTATCTTTATTGCACCATGTAAGCGTCCTGTCTGTGTCTGGTGTGCTGTCCTCAGTGTTTTATCGGGTGGATGGAGGGTGTCTAGTTCCATGCTTCTTTAAAGATTTCTTCTTTGAAGTAGCAGGAACGCAACTTGGCTGGGTGGTGCTTAATTGGTTCGTCGCGATAGAGCTGAAATATTGTTGAAAGGGACTTTAAATTCTATTCACTCACTCACACTCACTCAGACACATTGCTGGCCATGTTCGCTCAGGTCCAATAAGATGCCACCATTTAAGGAGCCACCCTTATTAAGTGCTTTGGCCGTGTGAGGCTCCAGGGGATTGACCTGGGGTGTCGTCGTGCATACTCCAGATCATGGTAGGAATAGGTCTCAGCTCCTCAGAGAGCTTGTCGTAAGAGGCGACTAACTGGGGCACCTGTGGGGATCCCGGGTGTGAAAAGAAATAGGACCCCATCCGTGGGGTCTCGGGTGTTAAAAGAAATAGGACCCTACCCATGTGTTTTCTGGGTGTGAAAAGGAATAGGAACCAACGTTGTGATATGACTGAAATAGTGTTGACAGCGACGTTAAATCATATTCACTCACACTTAAGTGCATCGTTGGCCATGTTCGCTCTTGTCCTTGCATTTTCCGTTCGTTCTGGTCACCTAAGGTTCTTCATGCAATCCAGGATACTGTAAAGGTAACATAACCTTGAACAGCCATTTTCGTATTTCGACTGCATTTTAGAGCCTCTGGGTGGTAACCCCATATTCTTTCCAACCGTCACCTGGTTTTCATGATGGCTCATCGCTTGGGATCACAGGCATGTACCCAAGGGGGTTCAATTTATTACTTTTTGTCCCCCGCTACTTAGTGGGGGGGGGGGGGACTTAGAAACACCGGTGTCCGTAATTCCGTAAGATTTTCTTGTCCGGACAATAACTCGTGAACGATTCAACCGATCAACTTCAAACTTGGGGTGTGCCTTGACATTGGCGAGAGGACGGTTGGGATTGTTTTTCAGCAATGTGCGTAATCCAATATGGCCGCCGTCAGCCATTTTGGATTATAAGCAGTTGGATCTTAGATTTTCTTGTCCGGACAATAACTCGTGAACGATTTAACCGATCAACTTCAAACTTGGGGTGTGCCTTGACATTGGTGAGAGGACGGTTGGGATTGTTTTTCAGCAATGTGCGTAATCTAATATGGCCGCTGTCAGCCATATTGGATTATAAGCAGTTGGATCTTAGATTTTCTTGTCCGGACAATAACTCGTGAACAATTTAACCGATCAACTTCAAACTTGGGGTGTGCCTTGACATTGGTGAGAGGGCAGTTGGGATTGTTTTTCAGCAATGTGCGTAATCTAATATGGCCGCTGTCAGCCATATTGGATTATAATCAGTTGGATCTTGTCCGGACAATAACTCGAGAACGATTCAACCGATCTATTTCATACCTGGGGAGTGCCTTGACATTGTTGAGAGGAGGATTAGGATTGTTTTTCAAGGACGTGCTTAATCCAATATGGCCACCATCAGCCATACTGGATTTCATTGGATTTTAAGCAGTTTGATCTTGTCCGGACAATAGCTGGAGTACGATTCAACTGATCTACAGGTACTTCAAACTTGGGGAGTCCCTTGACCTTGGTGAGATCCTGGTTAGGATTGTGTTTCATGAACGAGCATAATCCAATTTGGCTGCCATCTACCAGCGATATTGGATTATGTTGCATTTTAAGCAGTTGCATCTTGTCTGGACAACAACTCTAGAATAATTCAACTGATCGACTTCAAACTTGGGGAGTGCATGGACATTGGTGAGAGGACAGTTGTCATGTATTATGTTTTATGGATGTGCATAATCCAATATGGGTGCCATCCGCTGTATTAGATTGTGTTAAGGTCATCAGCGATATCTCCATTTTCAAATCATACTCTTCATCAATGATATGAGATATCATCGACCACAAAAAATCGAGCATAGAGGTCCATGGCCCCCGCAGCAGCAGCGCATCCACCATAACTGGTGCTGCTAGCGGGGGACATGGACCTCTATGGTCGATTTTTTTCATACAAATGCCCTTTTCAGATGGAACAGAAGTGCCCCCTTTTCTCATACGGCACCCCCCCCCCCCCCCCTTCTGATATGCACATTTGAAGATATCCTGTTTATTTCCCTGGATGACTCTTCACTTCAAGCGGCAGCAGATTACACATAAATTGTCATGGCTGTTTTTCTGGTGTTGGGGGCATGAAGATGTATACGCCTGTTTCACATTACCCAGATCATCTGTGACCAGGACATGAACCAGAACTACGCTGAAAATGATCTCTAGCTACACAGACACAAAGTAGGTTAATGCAACAGAATATCCGTTTCATATACCACTCTCCACATACTTGAATTTAGGTTTAGGTCATAGAACATATTACTTCAGGGCTCTCAGTGGACATTTATTGCTGCTACATGTATATGTTTCAGTATAATTTCAGACATCTTCCTTAAAAAGCTTGCATTTTGGGGAAACCTGCCAAGAAATATCAAAAAGCAGACAACTCTTTGATATCAAGAAATAAGACTTCAGATCATAAATCCTCTGGTGTTATTTTCGCATTTCTTAACCTCTTTAATTCAATAACAGAAAGAGGGTATCCTGAATCTTCATGTTAATATGTTAAGGGATTTTGCCACCATGGTTAGTTTCAAAAGGACCTGGCACATTTTTTTGAATTATTGGGCTTTGGAGTGCCAAAATGAATATAATGTAGGAAAGTTTTACTTACAGTATATTATCTTGTATTCTCTCAGTAATTCACAACCAATGAGTTCAAGTTATTTGATAATCTCATTAACCTATAGAACCAAGGTTAACTTTACCCTGAAATCTTGGCCGTGCAGACAGATAATTGTTGCCCAAAAACGGTTTTGGTTCTGGATTGGTTTCACAGGTTTACACAGAGGAAAAGGTTGTGTTTTCACCTCGAAACCGACGATTTTGCACAAATGCAGTACTTCCAAGATGCTACTATTCAAAAATAATCAGACCATATGATGTACTTAAAAATATAATAAATATATTATTTCGCACGCGATATTCCATTTTGGCGGTCCAAACCGCACCTCATGATGGCCAATCTCACTAAAGGTCCTTTCCTATAAAAGCATATATATTTTGTCTTGGAAAATCAAGTATAAACATATAAAATGGATTCCAGAATTGCTATATCATAGCTGCTGTTCTTGTATGCTGGGAGGCCGATAAATTTTATTCCAAATCGATTTGCACAAGAAACTTCGCATGGAAATCTCCATCCTAAACCCTCTGCTAAGATTTAGGATTGTGAAGATGGGAAATCTCGCCTTTTAACCCAGCAGACAATCCGCTCCATCGTGAAGCCTCATTGGGCATGGCTTTTATAGCCACAATGGAATGTTGTGAACTCTTGTCTTTATCTAGATTTTCCTCCCCATCATATTGAACACAGAAGCCGGAATTATTCTGGTTTTGCAAGTTTCCCCGTAATAGTATTGTGTACTTCAGGGTCACCAGCACGCGACATTCAGTTCGTAGTCGCATTTTGGCAATTATAAATCAAGAGTTGACCAGCTGTTTTGAATTAGCTACCAACGCACTGGAATGCTGAGAAAAGCTATCATTTAACGGCCAGTAAACTGATAGAATTTCACTTAAACCGGTAGTATTTCTGTGAGTTTGTCAAGGTCCCCAAGTTCAAGGAGGGCATGTCACACCATTAGTGGAATCATTAGTCCGGTCAGCTGGTGTAACGTCATATGGGGTGTTAGAAGA
>JAVTVY010004938.1:0-40728 GCA_036873755.1 Hanleya hanleyi
AATACTGTCAGCATACCGTAAAGTGTGACTGTAATGCAGCATGGCAATGCAGGTTGGCGATCTTTTCAGAAAATAAAGTTCCCAATTCCAGGTCGGGAATCGAGAAATCAGCACTATAAATACGCTTCAGTCGACCTGATCATGTTTACCAGGACAATTTTAAACATAGTCTCCATCATCTTCGAAAGAAATCTACAGATTTTTTGGCTTGAAATGGCGTTTGTTGAAGCAGTGTTTTTCGCGACGACACGTGCAGTCAAAGTCGCCGTCAAAGTCCAGCCGACGGGGTTTGTCGTCTGTGATTATCTTCACACGCGCTCAAGAAATTCAAGAAATGCACAGTTATTAATTTCTTATTTAGTAGAGCACAGAGCACAAAATATTCATGATGACAAATGTTCCCCCATCATCTTTTATTTAATATTAACGGACTAGTAAAAATATTTGCGGACTGGTTACATTTTTGGCTCACCAGTCCGGCGGACTGGTTCAAATTTTTCTTAAATTCGAACACTGTAGCCTAGGCTATGATATTCATAGTAGTCTGAGCTGACAGTATTTTAGGCCCAGAATGGACTTGGGTGGTCCTTGGATGATATCATGGTCTGTTACAAAACCGGAGACAGAAAACAAACACAAAATCATTCCAATTTTGTCTTAAATATACACAAAATCAATGGAAATCAAGAGATAAGTCAGTGGAACTGTGATATCTGAAACAATAAGTTCTGAAGTGGTCACTCCATGCAGATTAATCACCAGTTGCGCGACACATTCACTGTCATCTTCACCAACATGTATAATCAAATTTGTTGATTCCATACGTGCTGTATATACACTCCACTGAATCTGAAATCTCTAGTACGGTAATACACATACATGAATATGTTGTCAAATAACAATATACAATTGAAAATACAACATATTCTTTTGTTACTGAATACAGAGTTTGTACACCTTGACTCTTCCAATTTTCAAGGCCTTTTCAAGGTAATATAATATCCTGTTTTCAAGACATATAAGTTCAAGTGTCACTGAGGCTATGCAGATAATTTTTAAAAAATTTTTTACCTTGACAAAGGTTATTGTTTGCACATCTTGAATAGATTTGGAATTACCTTTTGGATGATCAATATATATATTGCTATGGTGGGATTAAGTTTACCACCCAATGGCAAAGGACAGCACAAGTTTGAGCTACAACTTGACAAATGAATTGACAACAAGGACAGGAATTCCCGTTTTCAAGGTATTCAGCATAATTTTCTCATTTTCAAGGTAGTGTACGAACGCTGTGAATAGTTTGACTGAGCCATTAGCTTAATCAAGCTACCAAGCTTGATTGAAGTTCATCCCTAACCTGATCACAGAGAGCTGTAACTTCACATAAATATAATTCCGGCTGTTTTGGGTCAGTTATTGTGGGATGTTGTTGTTACAATATTTGTCCTAAAAATATCCGAAATTAACAAATCACAGCAAGCTGAACTTTTACACACACAAATACTTTAGGTCGTCTTCATTGAATATTAATGAAAATCTGGTGAAGCTATCTGATAAGAATCATTTTAGAACATCATTTATCTTTGCAATTTTTTTGTATACATGTATTTGACAGAATTGTTTATTTCAAAATTTCAATTCAGTAAGAACTACCCGGAATGCCTTGCTCGTCATCATTTTAAATATATGCAGTTTGATATAATCATGTCTATACATGAGGCATGCCAAGTTGATGAGGATGACACAATTCATAATTCTTATATTACTGGACTTGATATCTCAGAAATTATCGCATACAGATATATCCAGAAAAGCTCATTCTGTTTTGCTGTGATCTATAGGCCTACTCATTTGAATATACATTTTTTGTCCAAAGTGACCTCTTGTGTCAACCACCTCGCTGGGGGTCTAATAACACCCCAGCCACCAGTCAGATTTTTGGACCGGATTCGGGGCCTTCGCGCACATCGCCGGAAGTGACATCATATATAGTAAAATAGATGTTTAACGAAAATTTTGATTACTTTTCAAGTCTGCATAATACCTCCGTTGACCTAGCGTTAAAAAGAATTATCTGGAGATAATTTTCCCGGTTTATCTGGACAGAGCATATGAAAAGTAGTTCGCTCATGTGCAACACTAAAGGAGTCGCTTGGTCGGATTCAAACTGAACCGTGCGTTGGTTGGTTTCCCATATACGTCATAGCAACGTAGTAAAGGTCAACTTCCGCTATTGGAGGCAGGGATGTTATTGGAGCCTGCGAAATGGAGCATGCGCTGTGGGGAGGTTGCTCTTGTGTACCAAAATTTAAAAGTTAAAAATGTCCCAAATTATTTCTTATCAGATGTTTTCACCGATTTGGATTAGTACATTGTATCAAGATAACCTGAAGAATATGTGCAAAAATTTTCAGGTTCTTTTGACTTGTTCACAATTATACTTCTGAAGAGACCAATCCCATTACAACAACAACATCCCACAATAAAAGACCCGTAAAATAATATAAAGTCGTACATGCAAATTTGGCATTTTTGAAAATATTTTTCACAGAAATATTTCACAAAGCAACCATATATAATAAGCCTCTCAACATTAGATATTGATTACATAAGGTATCAGATCTCTATTGCAAGTTTATTTTGCAACATTTCAGGACAAAAAACCTTACCGTACTGGTACATAACCACAACAACAACCTTAAAGGAGATTGTCCACCATTATGATTGGCGAAATCAAGCAGATAGGCCATTCTGTACTAAAGCTACTGTTCTATCACACAGGAGTGATGTGTAGCACCTCGTTCTCACAAGGCAATACTTCCGTTTTCCGACTGGGAAGGTACATTAGGCGTAACAAAAAAAAATTGTCTGTTTCCGGGAACCCGACCGACCGTAAGAATGCCGAAATGGCAATGCTTTTTTTTTTTTTTTTTTTTATAAATCTGCGGTTAGAGTTATTTCCCTTGGCCGAAATTCAAGAATAGTTATCTCCCTTATCGTCGCACATGCGCCCAGCGCACTGTCGCCATGCGGCATGGCTGCCCGCCAGAACAGCTCCGGTGTTGGTTTTCATCTATCCTATTGAGGAATACGGACAAAGGAATTATTGTCTGTTATTAGCGACGAGTTGTTTGTGAACTTATTCCATCGTTGTCAAATACAAGGCTGTAACTGCCGTTGTATAGAGTCGGAAGTACTGATTCAAGGAGCGCGAGTTTTTGATGGTGAACGAATGGAACTGTCAAATGTAGAAAACGAAAGCGTAAAACGCATTTCTGAGGAGTTTGGACTAAAACATTTTTTCTTCACCTGCTTGAACAATCACTGCGCAGAAAAGTCTCAGAAACTGAGTGCTTTTGACATTTTAATGTCAAAAGAGGGGACGTTACCAGATCAACGTCAGGTATTTAACAAACAATAAAGACAAACTGTTCAACGATGTCATTCAACACCTGTCAACAGGTCCGGGAAAAGTGACAAATGGGGTGATTCCGGCAAATTGGCCTGGTGGGTATATTATTCATAGTTGAAAGTGTTTACATATATATATATTTTTTTTTCAAGAATAAATAACTGGAGTTTTGAACTGAGCACTTTCGGCGCCAATTTACACGAGTTTGTTCCACTGACAAAATTAAAAGTTACGCTTGTGTATTTTGTAGGAAAATGAAATATGTTGTTGACCTGTCAAAAATTATAAATCTCATGCGGCTATAACTTGCCTATTTTGTGCCTTCCCCGCCGAAATTCATATTCTACTCATCAACACATGTTCGTCCAAACAGAAGGGAGCCATCCACAAGCTTGGTATTTCATTATTTTTATTTTTTTTATTTTTTTAATCATATGACTGCATATCAGAGGTATCCATGATCATTCACCAGGCGGACTATAATCCTGTCTGGTGCCAGTCTGAGTGAGTTCCACTGATGGGTGATCAAAGTGAAAGCCAAGATATCCCTGATATGATATAGAAAAATTCTGCCGAATACCCAGAATTCACTGCAGTGTAGATTGAAGATGGCTTTCTACTGTTTGGGTGAACATGTGTTGATAAGTAGAATATGAATTTCGGTGGGAAAGACACAAAACAGGTATTAAAGTTATATTATGCATGAGATTTATAATTTTTGACAGGTCAACAACTTATTTCACTTTCCTACACAATACATAAGCGGAACTACAGTAATTTTTTTATTTTGTCAGTGGAACAAACTCCTGAAAATTGGCACCAAAAGTGCTCAGTTCATAACAAAAGTTATTTATTCTTGAAAAAAAAAATATATAAACACTTTCAACTATGAATAATATACCCTTGTTGTCAGACCAACACTTCTTAAATAACTGATTTTCTCGTGCAATGCAGACCTATCAATTTTAGAATCATGCAATCATTTTGTCAAAAAGTGGCGAAAACTGGGTACCAGTTAATTATAACCACAGAATTTTTTTTACATTTTTGACAAATCTCACACATTGGCACTGATTGGAGCTTTCAAAACTTGAGAGCTTCGGTGTAGGATCTGCCTGTCCATCTATATTTACTAGTAGTGATCAGTTTAACTTTGTGTGGTATTTTACTGTTTTATTTACTGTTTTCATATTAAAGATTTTCTTTCGTTTAATAAAATATGTAGTTGTTTCTTTATTTTCTGTTGAAAGAAACTCTGCTTCACAAACCGGTCCAGATTCTGTAAACCATTATGGGTACTTTCCTCACTGGAAGAGGTTCGAGAATTTAAAAAAAAAAAAAAAAAAAAAAAAAAAAACCGACCGACCGACCCTGGAAAATTTGAGCCCGTTACCGGAAACAAACAATTTTTTTTTTTTTTTGGCCTTATTGGTCACTCACCTCAAAATCAACTCACAACTCTGTTGATTTCATTTTACCGACAGCAATAAAGCAATCTCTACCCATTTTTTAAGGTCAATTTAGGCGATACATGTAGTAGTAGGTATGATGCTACATGTAATATCTCTTAGTGGATAACTCTCCTCAAATTTCCACCACATTACATGTACATGTATGCTTCTGGTTATGGCCACCGCAATCATATTGCAGGCATGGGGCTTGATCATATTTTCATGGACAAACATTTGGCGTGTTTAGGGAAAATTTCATTCAGTCATGTTCAGGGGTAGAATTTCGCAAAATTTTGCGAGAATCCAGTTGGATTTTCAATGGCTTAGTTTGCGAGAATCCAAAGAATCCAAATTTGCGGACTTTGGATTCCCAGTGGCACAGTTTGTGAGAATCCAAATTTCTCGCACCCAGCATTTCTTGACCAGTTGCTACTTCCATCAGTGCTGGTCACTGTGCAACTATATGTAAACTTCTCAATGGGAAATTGATTGAAATCACTTTATTTATTTATTCTTGGGAGGGTGGTTAGCACACCTAAAATAGCACACCCTTAAATTAGTTCAGGCGAGTGATTGGTTATCTCCATTGATGAGCAGTATTCAACCTAAACATTTTTTGCTAAGTGGTAAGTATATATAGTCTGAATCTTATTTCTTTTGTATCTTTGTATTGCAAAAAAAAACAACAATTGGGATTGTCTGCATTGCAAAAAAAAAAAAATAAATAAAAAATAAAATCTGGCCACCTACCTCATTTCCTGGCAAGCAGTAAAACAATTATTATTAATGGACCTTTAAATAAAGACTAGGCATAACAGTTTGGCATGGATTTATATCAGATACCGGTACGCAGCAACATTAAAAAAAATAAGGAAATTCCTGATATTTTTGTCCCACATATTTTCATTTCATACCATGATGGTTTTTACAGTGAAAGATAAAAATTACCAACAAAGATAGTGCCACGGCACTGTAGCGCTCATCTGGCTATAACTGGAGAAAGTGGTTGCAAGAAATTTTTACTGAAGAACTGCAATAGATGAGTTTCTAACTTGTGTTGTCTCCCCTGAACAAAATGGCAACATAGTCGATTTCACAGGAGGTCAAGCTGTAAATTCATGATTGTAATTGGAGGTTATGGAATAAAGGCAATTATACCAAAATATAATGTGTGATTGTCAGTAAGCTGTATAAGCAATAACCAGAACCAATTTTTATTATGTGATTGCAGTCGTTCGTCCGTCTGTCCACTTCGTGTCCGGACAGTACATTGGACAGTTTTAACCTACGATTCCAATATTTTGTGGGTATATGCACCAGGGGGAGACATGTCGAGTACGAAATATGTGCGACTGGGTTGTTACGATGGCAATGAGATGTAACAGGGCATTTTTCCAATGAAAGTAATCTCTGGTGAGGTATGGCCTAACCAAGACATACCCCCATCTGTCTGCGAAGATGTAAAAGATAGTGCCACGGCACTGTAGGTCATCTGTCTGTAACTGGAGAAAGTAGCTGTGAGAAATTTTTACTAAAGAACTGCAATAGATGAGTTTCTAACTTGTGTTGTCCCCCCTGAACACTATAAAATGATCCATGCAGTTATTTCCTGAGATTTTATGATAAAGTTTCATGGGAAATTCAAGATGCGGCAATATTGGATTTTCGAAATGAACCAAAAAAAGGTATCTTGCACAACTGGATCACAAGGGGAACCTGTGTATCAACATCCATGCAGTAATATCCTAAGAATTCACGATAACAAAATTTCATGGGGAAATCCAAGATGGCCACCTGGTGGCCATATTGAATTTTTCAATCAGACCATATATGGTATCCTGCACAGCTAGACCCCAAGGGCAACCTCTGTACCAAATTTGAGAAAGATCCATGCAGTAGTTCCGGAGAAATCACGATAACAATGTTTCATCTGGAAATCCAAGATGGCCGCCTGGTGGCCATATTGGATTTTTCAATCAGACTACAAATTGTATCTTGCGCAACTAGACCCCAAGGGGAACCTCTAGATCTGTACCAAATTTGAGAACGATCCATGCAGTAGTTCCTGAGAAATCGCGATAATGTTTCATCTGGAAATCCAAGATGGCCGCCTGGTGGTCATATTGGATTTTTCAATCAGACCGCAAATTGTATCTTGCGCAACTAGACCCCAAGGGGAACCTGCGTATCAAATTTGAGAAAGATCCATGCGGTTCTTCCTGATAAATCACGATAACGAAGTTTCATAGGGAAATCCAAGATGGCCGCCTGGTGGCCATATTGGATGTTCGAATCAGAGCAGAAAAGGTATCTTGCACAACTAGACCCCCAAGAGGAACCTGTGTACCAAATTTGAGAAAGATCCATGCAGTAGTTAACGAAAAATAATGACAAGATTTCACTGGCAAATTCAAGATGGCCGCCTTGTGGCCATATTGGATTTTTCAATCAGACCACAAATTGTATCTTGCACAACTAGACCCCAAGGGGAACCTCTGTACCAAATTTGAGAAAGACCCATGCAGTACTTCCTGAGAAATCGAGATAACAATGTTTCATCTCGAAATCCAAGATGGCCGCCTGGTGGCCATATTGGATTTCTGAATCAGATCACAAAAGTATCTTGCACAACTAGATACTAAGGGGAACCTGTGTATCAAATTTGAGAAAGATCCATGCAGTACTTCCTCATAAATCATGATACCGAAGTTTCATAGGGAAATCCAAGATGGCTGCCTGGTGGCCATATTGGATGTTCGAATCAGAGCAGAAAAGGTATCTTGCACAACTAGACCCCAAGGGGAACCTGTGTACCAAATTTGAGGAAGATCCACAAAGCAGCTTAATCGGCCAAGCGGTTTCAGAGAAGAAGATGTTTACGCACAACGGACGACGCACAACGGACGACGGACAGTCAGGCCATGACATAAGCCCATCGGGCCTTCGGCCCAGATGAGCTAAAAATTCAAGAGTCGCAGACATAAACAAGAGGTGCAGTGCCGTTAAAGTTAAAATCTTGACCTCAAATAAACTGACTTCTGAAGAAATGCGTCTTCTCAACGCAAAGTGATAGACCGCATTGTTGTTGTTCATGACAGGTCTCGTGCAGGCAATGTCTCTGAAGAAACGATCCATTTTTATTTTCACAAATTTCCTTACCACTTGATTCTACTTTGCCCGATGTGCTGTCTTGGGGAAAATTGTTTATCAATCTAATTATGAACGAATCCGAATCAAATTCATCTGCGAATTGATATCCAAATGTCCCAGGTTTCATTTTCACCCTCGTGTAATTCCCTGCGAGGACCACGTGTTAGCCGGATTCAATTCCTTCATATAGGCTGTTTTCGCCTGTTGGGTTTAACGTAGGTGGCTTTGCACCAACAGCCGAGCGAAGGAGAATACACTTGAGTCATTTGGCGCCAGTCGGGAACCATTACAGAAAGTATTCGAGGCTCCCAAAAAATAATCTAGCAAAGGTTTCCGAGGGTTAGTTAGCGCATTACGTCATCAAAACATAGAAGACCGCCAATGTCCGTTTTGCAGCAAGATAAAAGGATATCTCGGGAGTTTTCTGATTACAGGTCAGCTATTTGACTTGAATCTTCGTGAAATATCTAATGCTTGCGCGAATCCAGTGCTTGCGCGAATCCAACTGGATTCGCGCAAGTTGCATTTCAGGCGAGTCCTTGCGCGAGTCGATTCCCGGATTCGCGTCGAAATTCTACCCCTGATGTTAGTCTCTTGAAAAATTACTGCTACATGTGCACAGCAAAACAAAAATTTCAAAATTTTCTTATTTCAATTATTGGTAATTCTTAAATTATATGGTGCCCAAAAAGGTGCACAAATATGTGTTGGTATATTTTGAATACTTTGAAAAATTGTTTGATTGTTCTAAAAACTGTAGCTGGCTAGTTATTGTAATGTTGTATATTCCATTACTAAAATGTGGTGTCCTGAAAGGGATTATTGAAAAAAAAATATTAGAATATTTGTCTTGTAAATATGTAAAACTGCCTTGATTTCGGAAACGTTTTCAAGTTAGCAAACATGGAGTTAAAAAATTTCTTATAGCATACCGTACAGATATGATAGAAGTGAAATGTGATTTCTCAGTTCAGTACTTATTTTTCAAGAAAACTCAACTAGTTGAGGAAATCATTAGTAAACAAATTCCATACACAGTCTTTCCAAAATAACCCCATATATGTATCTGGTCATGATATCAGAATCCAACTGAACATGAGTGGTCTTGAGTAGATGTTCAAGGTCAAACTATCACAAGATTCCACAATAAAATTGTGATGTTTGGTATCACTTCTAGCTGATACTATCTCGATTCCACTCGAATATACACTTTAAGATAGGTGAATCATGATATAGATACCAATGCCGATGAAGAATCTATACAGTGACTATTATAACAACAATTGCAGTACCATTATGATACACTTGAAAATGTTCAAACTCAGGTCTCCTCTACTCTTACATGCAGTATGGAGACTGTTAATATTCAAGTCTGGTTTATGTAATCAAAAGAATGAAGCTGTTCGAAATCCTTGCCCATTCGCACTATATGTGTGCCATACTAAGATGGTCGTCTAGATATAGTTTTGCCATGCATACAGAATGAAGATGCCGTTTGATATCAAAGTCTAGTCCAACTATACAGAAAGGAGATGTTTGAAATGCAAGTCCAGTCTCGCCATGTATGAACTATGAAGATGCTTCCTATCCAAGTCTAGTTTCTCCATGCACACAGAATGAAGATGAAGATGGTCGATATCCAAGTCCAGTTTCCCCAGATAATGATGTTTGATATCCTAGATTAGTCTCACCCTGCATCCCGTATAGGGTGTGGAATATTCCTGTGGCTCGCAACATTCAATTCTAATTTAGGTGAAAGACATTTTTCACTCCAATGAAAAGTATTTTCTGGCTAGGTAAGAACATTTTTGAAATATATTCTCTACCGTGGAAATTTTGTTTCGTTTCATGTAAATTACATTTTATGATGGTGAAAAGATTTTCTATGTGAATTGAACGATAAATATATATATTTTAATTAATGGCATTTTGTACCACTTGCTAGGTCCTTCCAAGTTGGTGCTTGGTCATATTTCACATGAAATAGAAGAAAACAATTATTCAAAAGCTAGGCAACTGGTTCATTGCATTCTGTACGCCCATTTGCTTTGCATTTCTCAATTCTAATGCAAGTTCAAGTAGTAAATAAAACTAATATTGATATTCAATTATTTTCAGAACAAAATGTGAATTTTTATTATTTTAAAAGATGGAGATGTGTTTTTTTTTTTCATAGAATCTAGTGGGTGTATTATATATTTTAGTTCATATCCGCTTGTAGTTTCCTATTATTTGTTCAAAATTTACACTCTCGAGTATTATAACTCTCAAATATTTAAATAATGGTTAAACATTCATGACCTGTCTGGCTGAATCAGTAAGAATGCCAGTCCTTTAAATAAGGGGAAGAAACCAGTCCGAAGTACTTAATAAAGAAAATATAACGAGTTGTTTCCCTTAAAATGAACCAAGGTCAAGGCCATAAGTTACGATGTCAACAGCGTGCCCACTTGTCCTTTTGGTCTTTGTCGACTGGTTTATCGAGGGATTTTGAAGGATTAAACACAAACGAAGGCCACTGTGACGATCTTTTTTGAAGAGGAAGTTTAAATAAATTTAGACTAGAAGGTAGGCTTATAACAATTTATTTTCAAGTTGAGAACCAAGACGTCAACTCGACTTTCATGATTCAAGCTGGAAGGGATCAATCTGGGTCAAGTTCTATCGTTTGTAACAGCAAAATTTCCGTTCCCGCGTCCACAAGACTTGAACACACTCAAGGATTGACGTTTTAGCTTCCATTTCACATGCCTAGTGTTAAAACTGGTGAAATACTTTCGAAATAATAAGAGAAAGGCCTCTAGAATTTTTCACTTCCGGGTTTCGCCAAAACTCACCCACGTGTCTCTCTAATCGTGCACGAGCGATTTTAATAGTCGTTAATACACCCCCCGGAGGTGTATTAAATTTAATCGCGTATTAGGGATATTTAATAGCGGTATTAAGGTAATCGCGCTTGGAACAACAGGTTAATAGGAGTATTAAATTTAAACCTTGGATTAGACAAATTTAATCCTAGATTAGCGCTAATAGCGCTTCGAACAACCGGCCCCTGAAGACTTACACTGTGAATGGAGAGTGGCGGAGATGGATTAACGCAGGAAGTTTCAGACGCAGCCATGAGATTTTTGCAGTGCAAATCTCTGAATAGCTCACAGATTGATCTTTATCAGTCTGAAATGCGTAGTCGTTCTCCATTGCCAAATGCAGGGACACAGTGGTCTCCCTGCAGATGCTTGCGATGATTGTGTCTCCGGGCAGATGCTTGGGATGATTGTGTCTCCCTGTAGATGCTTAGGATGATTGTGTCTCCCAGCAGACACTTCGGATGATTGTCTCCCCCTGCAGATGCTTGTGATGATTGTGTCTTCCTGCAGATGTTTGGGATCATTGCATCTCCCGGCAGATGCTTGGGATGATTGATGCTTTGAACGAGTGTGTCTCCCTGCAGATGCTTGGCAGGATTGTCTTCCTGCAAGTGCTTGGGATCATGATTGTGTCTTCCTGCTGATGCTTGTGATGATTCATGCTTTGAATGATTGTGTCTCCCTGCAGATGCTTAGGACGATTGTCTTCCTGCAGATGCTTGGGATGATTGTGTCTTCCTGCAGATGCTTGGGATGATTGTGTCTTCCTGCAGATACTTGAGATGATTGTGTCTTCCTGCAGATGCTTGCGATGATTGTGTCTTCCTGCAGATGCTTGCGATGATTGTGTCTTCCTGCAGATGCTTGGGATGATTGTGTCTTCCTGCAGATGCTTGGGATGATTGTGTCTTCCTGCAGATGTTTGAGATGATTGTGTCTTCCTGCAGATGCTTGCGATGATTGTGTCTTCCTGCAGATGCTTGGGATGATTGATGCTTTGAATGATTGTGTCTCCCTGCAGATGCTTAGGACGATTGTCTCCCTGCAGATGCTTGAGATGATTGTGTCTCCTTGCAGATGTTTGTGACAATGGAGTCTCCCAACAGACACTCACAGGGTGTAATCCATGAAGGTTTTGCTACCAGTATACCGATATTGGTGCCCAAATTCTCACACCCAAATGAAAAGAAAATATTTTATTTTCAAAACGAAACAAAATATGCGGCAGATTCAGTGAACAACATTAGCATGGTGAGAAATCCCAAGTTTATTTATGTGGATCACTTGGCATATTTCTTCACGCTTTTATGTCTTTTCAAGCTCCAGTTGTAAGAAATGGTGGATCCCAGAACTTTTCCAAACATTGCAAAGCACCCTGCTCAAACTGGTTTCTGGCAGCTTACCTTGTTCCTAGTTGTTTCGGTATGCCAATAAATATCACCGTCAGAACAAAAGGTGAATGAGCATCAATAGGAACGAGAGGACAAGTTTCTTAGGTTTGTGTGCAACAACAACATCGAATTTACAGGCAACAATAATGTCAAATACATGTTCGACCGGTGTCCCCAAACAATCTCTGGATTACTCCCAGATTTGGGATAATCGTATCTCCCTGCAGATGCTTGGTATGATTGTCTCCCTGCAGATGCTTGGTATGATTGTGTCTCCCTGCAGATGCTTGGGATGTTTGTGTCTCCCTGAAGATGCTTGATATGATTGTGTCTCCCTGCAGATGCTTGGTATGATTGCGTCTCCCTGAAGATGCTTGGGATGTTTGTGTTTAGCCAGCAATGCGTCTCGCCGTCTTTGAGACGGCCAACCTCAGTGTGTGACATTGAGACGGCCAGTTCAAAAACGGGACGGCTATTCTTTATTGGTAATGTTTAATGCATATCCCCGAGACGGTGTACTTTCCAAGTAGTGAGGTGGCTTAGCAAAAAGATCGTGACACGCTGGACCAAAGCACCAAACTTGGCACATCCATCACTTGAGGCATACAGAACAATATCAGAAGGGGTGCCCATTGCTCTGGGCCGTGTGACGCCCTCTGGCCCCCAAAAGGGCATCTAAGGGAAAATATTATCATTGAAAAAATAGTTGGCTTCCCAATAGCTTCACGACTTCGTTATCCTTGAGGCTGGGAAGCTGAAACTTGCCACATTATATCTTTGGTTCCGGCGCTACAATAAAATGTAACAAAATTGAAGATGGCCTCTATGATGATGTCACAGTGACGTCATATTATAAAAATAAGCCATTTTATTGACGATTTTTCTGATCGATTTTTCAAATTTTGTATTTGTGCCATTTTCTTCGCTCAAATTGCCTTGTAAATCAGTAAATAATCATCTGATATAAAATAAAATATTATTATGCACTTTCACGTAGACAAAATACACCAATTTTGAAGAAAATACGACAAAAACACAACTGCCGTCCATTTTGAATTTACCCATGATGCTCTTCTCCGAGAATTAAATGGCTCTAATATGATTTGCTATATGGACACAAAGTGCCAGCTCTCAAAACTTCCGAGCATCAGAGAAAATTTTATTGGGAAGAGTGGGGAGGGGGGGGGATGAAGGTGAATCCAACAATAACAATTGAACACAGGATCCTCCCTATTCAGTATCATTTTACTAGTGGGTGTGCCTGCAGAACCGGCATATAATTGGAGTAGTGTACGTGTCCTGAACCATGCACATGTAATGTGTAAATGTAATGGTATTGTCCCCCATTGGGAATAAGGTGTAGTTTCAGACCCCTCCCCCAATCTACCTCTGAACCTGAAATCGTCCAAAGCACTCTCAGTCATGTCAATAGCGACGGATAGAAGTCAACGTGTTATTTTAATGTTAATTTCATGTTCCTGTCCCTCAATGGGCGTTAAATGCAATTTCCGATGCTTTTTCTGTGTCTATTCACTCTCTGAGATCCCTATAGTTATCCTGAAAATGTTTGACAGGCTTTTGACAAAAAAAAACCAATATTGCGGGCCTCTATTTCCACACTTGGTATTCCCACAGCTATCTTGACAAAGTTCCATGAACATTCGATCAAAGCTGTGTCCATTCAATGATAATATATAGACAAGTGCTACAACATGTTACTTGTACGTTGCGTGGGTGATTGAGTGGGTACAGGTTCCTGTTGCTTCAAAGCATTTTGCTGAGAAGTAACAGGAACTTGATAATGTGATGTCTAGCACTGTAATATCACTTGTCTTTATTGCACCATGTAAGCGTCCTATCTGTGTCTTGTGTGCTATCCTCAGTGTTTTATAGGTTGGATGGAGGGTGTCTGGTTCCATGCTGCTTCAAAGATTTCTTCTTTGAAGTAACAGGAACGCAACTTGACTGGGTGGTGCTTAGTTGGTTCGTCGCGATATAGCTGAGATATTGTTGAAAGCCACGCTAAATTCTATTCACTCACTCACCCTTACTTGTATGTTGCATGTTCTCGGTCTCCATTGGGCATTAACTGTTCTTTTGATTCCTTCTTGGTTTTAGACTCCCTTTAATTTTCTGGCCATACAGCTCTGTTAGCTATCCTGACATAATTTGATGGCCTTCCAATAAAAAATCCCGGCCTCCAACAGGCGTAAGATGCCCTTTTTGGGATTGTTCTTTTCAGTTTCACCCTCACTGACTCCAACACTCTTCAGATGAAGGTTCGTACCATTTCGTCTTATAATTTTGGCTTTTTCGGCGGTCACAAATATACAAACAGAGACGTATAGAACTAAACACAAGTCCCCGGCCCGTGTAACACTTGTTAATTCAGCTATTCTTCTCTCGAACTTAAAAGTAGAAAGATTGAAATTGGAGCGATATGCAAGAAGTGGGAAAAATTGACGTCTGGCGACTAAAAAGCAACCATATAACTAAACAGGAAAGCTTCCCTTGGCATCTCACCTGCAGACCCGAGAATACGGTGGATTCTCGGTCGTAGCCTTAGTATCTCAGCCGCGCTTTTATTGCAGCTGTTAATATGGATACTATGAAGTATCCCCACGGCCCCTAGCAACGCCTTAAGCGAAATTAGATACGCTAGCTCGTGAGTTGTGATGACAGATCTACTCAAACAAATAACTCATCGGATGTTAATGGATGAGCATCGAGGACGTCTGATGAAGTAAATGCCTCAACATGGGGTGAATCTGGTAAATGCTAGAATACCCTCTTGGACATTTCCATCTTTTTTTCCGTTTTATGAGACGAAAAGCTGAATTGTCAATTTTTACAAGAATAAGGGGCGATTGTTTCCTTTTACACAGGCGATTATGTAAACCTAATTGGTATAGGTGGTTTCAGCCACCCGGCTCTCTCTTCTTAAAATACTTTTCCCTGATACTCCAAAATGAAGAAACGTCGAGGGCTGTAACTTAGAGCAGTTATAGCTTATGATACTGATGTTATTTTTGAGCCTGTTGCATAAAACTCGGAGCACAGCTTAATGAGTAAATTCATAATGGATAACATTAGGGTGTACCATAAAGTTCTGTTTTCATCGTATTCCTTCAAAATTAATGTGTTGTTCTTCGTAAAAGTGCTCAAAAGTATTTTATCTCAAATAAGATGATTATTTACTAGTAATTTACCAGGCAGTTTCAGCGAAGAAAATTCCACAAATAAAAAATGGGAAAAATCGGTCCGAAAAATCGTCCGCAAAATGACTTATTTCGGGAATATGATGTCACTGTGATGTCATCATGGCCGCCATCTTGGATTTTGTGACATTTTCCGGTAGTGCATGAACCAGTGATACAGTGTGCCAAGTTTCAACTTCCCAGCCTGAAGGATAATGAACATAACGAAGCTTTTTCTAGGCTAACTATTCTTTAAATAACAATATTGCCCCTCAGATGCCCTTTTGGGGGCCAGAGGGCATCACACAGCCCAGAGCAAAGGGCACCCCTTCTGATATTGTTCTATATGCCTCAAGTGATGAGTGTGCCAAATTTGGTGCTTTGGTCCAGCGTGTCACGATCGCCCCAAAATATGGCCCTAAGCCACCTCACTAAAGGACAAAATAATCAAGCAAAAACTCGTGGAAAAACAAACCCAAACGTGGCTGTTGTAGTTGTTATGGATTGTTGGAGGTCGACCACGTGGAAATCCCCTCGAGTCGAAGAAATCCAAGGCATGAACATGAAAACGAGGGCAACCCCGTTCCTACAGGTTTTCTCAAATCATCTGACACGCGCATAGATTTTCCAACCCACTACCGTATGCAGTTTTACAGCATAATTAAGCGAAATAAGCCACTGAGAATGTGGTCTCTCAGCTCTCTGCACAAGGGTACTACGATAGCATCCCCAAACAAATCAATCTATCTGCGCAGAGATCGGTTTTACTCTGCGGGAGATTTACAAAGCGGCAAGATGTCAAAACGAACGAGACCGATTATTGATAGATTTCTTCAGCAAGGAATAGTCATATACGTCGGATTCTGACAGCGAAGAATCGAGGGATGACGATGAACCAACTGCCGGCTGACTGGCAAGTGTTATGTGACCCGCGAGAGAGAAACCGGCGAGATCCGTCACCAGTTGGGTTGATAAAAACGCAAATCTGACATAGTTATCGCAAGCATGGACTAACACATTTCCCTGGCTCATTGATGCCGATAAATATAATGCAAATGCGCAGTTTGTCATCAAGTAGGTGGGCTAGGGACTTGAAGTGAGCAGACAAGAAATTTCAAGTTATTGTTTTGACCAAAACGCAACAACAACGATGTTTCCTTTTCAAGCGTTTATTTGGTTTTAGGTTTTGCAAAACTTCATTAGCAGCTATATTGAATCTGCATTAAATAAAATAAATAAAAAATGGTGATCTAGAATCTACATGTATGAATAGGCCCTACAAATTAACAGACAAAACTAAAAATATAATGAAAATTGAACAAATGTTTAATATAATTTAAAATTAAAAAAATATATGATCACTCTTCGGGATTCTGGTTTGCGTGAGTGATACTAGAGTTATCACTCTCTCCAATATCATTCTTCATTGCATTGGCAATTTTGAGGAGAGTGATCAAAACTCTCCTTGAAAATTTAGGAGAGTGATTATAGTGATCAGTCTATTTTGTTCCATTTTATACTGCATAAAATGACCAGAAAGTATGTAGAAAGAGGCTCAGAGATTTGCTCTCTGCATGACCAGAAATGCCCTAGAATGCATCTCAGAGCATCTAACCCCCTGGGGCGGCCCCTGGACCCCGGCCTATTTGTCCTGTGATAGTACATGGGTGAGACGCCCTGTTTCCTGATTCTGGCTAAACCCCTGCTCCCTGAAGACGCTTGGTAGGATTGTGTATCCCTCCAGATGCTTGGTATGATTGTGTCTCCCTGCAGATGCTTGGTATGATTGTGTCTCCCTGAAGATGCTTGGGATGTTTGTGTCTCCCTGCAGATGCTTGGTATGATTGCATCTCTCATGCAGATGCTTGGGATGATTGTGTCTCCCTGCAGATGCTTGGGATGCTTGTGTCTCCCTGCAGATGCTTGGTATGATTGTGTCTCCCTGCAGATGCTTGGGATGATTGTGTCTCCCTGCAGATGCTTGGTATGATTGTCTCCCTGCAGATGCTTGGGATGATTGTGTCTCCCTGCAGATGCTTGGTATGATTGTGTCTCCCTGTAGATGCTTGATATGATTGTGTCTCGCTGCAGATGCTTGGTATGATTGTGTCTCCCTGCAGATACTTGGGATGTTTGTGTCCCACTGCAGATGCTTGGTATGATTGTGTCTCAATGCAGATGCTTGGTATGATTGTGTATCCCTGAAGATGCTTGGTATGATTGTGCATCCCTCCAGATGCTTGATTGAGTGAGTGAGTGAATAGAATTTAACGTCGCTTTCAACAATATTTCAGCTATATCATGACGAACCAACTAAGCACCACCCAGCCCAGTTGTGTTCCTGCTACTTCAAAGAAGAAATCTTTGAAGCAGCATGGAAACAGACACCCTCCATCCACCCTATCAAACACTGAGGACAGGACGCTTACATGGTGCAATAAAGACAAGTGATATTACAGTGCTAGACATCACATTATCAAGTTCCTGTTGCTTCTCAGCAAAATGCATTGAGGCAACAGGAACCTGAACCCACCCAACCACCCGCTGCAGATTCTTGATATATGATTGGGTCTCCATGCAGGTGCTTGAGATGACGGAGTCACCAAGATGGAGCTTGGAGGATTGTCTCCCAGCAGATGTGATACTTGCATCTTCTCCCAGGACTCTTAATTTATTAGAACAGAAAATTGAAATCATGCATACAATCCATTTTTAACCCTTTCACTGTTTAACCTGGATTCACATGCCATGTCACGACCTTTACAAGAATATTGTACACTTACATGTGTCGTCCATGCTTTGATGTCGAACTAAGACGAAATGCCATTTGGGGATCTGCCAGTAATGACGAAATTCCCTGCTCGTTTGATCAGCATGTCTCTCAATGCATAGAAATACTACAAATATGAACGTACTCTGCACGTCATAAGCAGAATGAGGAGAGAAACCAATGAAAAGATTAATATTAAGATTTTAGAAGGTGGGTGTGATTGAATACGAATAGGGTGATTAGAGTATACCAGGAAGAGCTTGGGATATTTAACTTAAGTCTTCATGGAGAAGCTTGGGTCAATAAATTCCTATATACTCTGTACAACCTATGCAGGATAATGGCATTCATATCACACACATGGGTGGCGCAGGCTGACCAAACAAGACACACGACACAAGCTGCAGGCATGATGCACTTTAGCAACATTTCTCTCAGTGTCGATATTCTTCCAGACCGAAATATTGATTAAGGTAATGATTTAAATTATAAGAGAAAAAGAAACCCATATTAACTTGATGAAGGTATGAAAATTCCCACTCTTGAGAAGAAAAATACATCCCGGGTAGCCAAGTTGACTGGCTTCATTCATTCCTTTACTACGCCATGATGCCTCTCAATGAACTTACATGTAAACTCCGGGATCACATGGCTCCATGGGTTGTTCGGCTCTATCCGGCAATAAAACAACCCCTTCCAGCTCTCTGTCCATTTGTTTTTTCGAGTTCGGCAAAGAGTTTGATTGCCGTGAAGAGCTCATCCGTCTGCAATCAGTCTTCATGCAAACATCAACGGTCGGTTGAATTCTCCGCCATTATCTTCGTACGTGTCACGTGATCAGCAACGTATCGTGCACACGTGACCGGCCGTACGAAGATAATGGCGGAGAATTGAACTGACCGTTGCAGGGATTCATTCACATCAGTTCTACGTACCGAATTTCGGTTCGTAGATTGAGTTTAAAAACTCAATTTTTCAGTTCAAAACTCAATTTTTTTGCGTAAAAAATCAATATTTTTCACCAAAATATTTATACTCAATTTGTGTGTTGGAAACTGAATTTTCAAGCTTCGGAAACTGAAGTTTCAGGCTTCGTAAATTCGAAATTTCAATACCCGGTTGTCGGGGAAATCATCTGGTAAAACTCAAATGTACACCATGGTCGCGGTAGCAAATGTGAACCTGTCGGCAGCAACAACAACGTCAAATGTAAACAGTTCTGCCCACGCTGGGCGGGAGTGCCCGGGACTAATTCCATCCGCCCGGCACTAAAGCAAAAAAAACAAGAGCCCAAGGGGCTTCAATATACGCCCGTATATCTGGAATTACATTGGTTCAAATTTCAAGGTTGTTTAATAGCCTTGATTCCAATTGATCTAGCAATCCAGAGAAAGGTCTACAATTTTTTGCTTATGAGAATGTAACATATATCACATCTTACATTGAATGATAAACTAAATGAGCTTAACTCTTGGTAACTGGTTGACCTTGAAGCAAGAGCTGAGAGCTCACATATCCCACACTGAAATCGACAATAGTCAAACACAAGAAAATAGCAGTTTTCCTGCAAATGGATTCCTTTCAGACGAGATAATTTTTCGTGAATGAAGAAGAAAGTGATGAAGTAAACCTTTGTTCTTCAGTTAATAAACAGGTGTGAAGTTCATAAAGGACTCCTTTCCCCGTTAAATTAGTAAATGTATGGTTTTTATTTCACAACAGTTTAACTAAATGAAGCGTTTCAAACATGGGAGACAACTCAACAGGACAAATCATATAAATGCAGGGGAAAGACTTTTGAATATTCCAACAATATTCCAACACATTTAGTCAGCTAAGCTTGATTCAGTTTTGGGGGACCAGGGGCGTCGTTAGGGGGAGGTCGTCAGGTGCGAACGACCCCCCCTTGGACGCGCCAAAAAAAACAGAAGAAAAAGAAGAAAAAAAACAAACAAACAAAAACAAAAACAGAGAAAACAAAAGCAAAAACAAAAAAAGCAAAAGGGAAAAGAATGGAATAAAAAATGTCCGTCTCCAGGCTCGTAAGCATGCTCCGTTCCAGTAGTGACGCGTCAGTTCGCTCAACAATGGGTTTACCACGACTTTCCGTTTTATGGTCATAAAGTGGATTATGAAAGAGCTGTAGCTCTGTTCATGAGACTTCACCCTCGAGGGATACAGCAGGGGAACCCTCGATGGATAAAGCAGGCGAATTTACTATTCAATTAATCATTAACACTAAGGCCACTTTTTTTTTATTTCTTGGTTTACAGATTGAAGGCCCCAAAAATTTGGGTCGGTCGGTCGGAAAAAAAAAAAAAAAAAAAAAATCTCCCTAAAAAAATGAGCACAACAAAATTAGATTTTTAAATGTTTAAGTAAAATCATGGCAGGTATCTAGTATGCAGGACAGCTGCCTGCTGAATGTCTGGTCAGTGCTTGCCAAGCTTGCATTGTTAACCCATAAAACAAGAAAACGAGATGGAAAGTGATTTGTTGGGACGGAATCTCTCTCTTATTATATTCCTGAAACATTCACATGACACTGTCACTGAGAATATGTCTACAATCAAAACAGAATAGTTTACTTCAACAGGCCAGACCAGACAGGTTAATATTAGACAGGTGGACAGACGTACTTAACAATGACAATATCCCTATGCCCAAGGGTTGAGATTAAAAATCATAAACCTGAACTAGCCTTGTATAAATTTGTATATGCCACTTTGAAAATGTCTTGAATAATGAAATTCATATCACAAAAATATAGAACCATAAATCTGCAAACATTACGTTCGAATTTATTTCTGGGAAAACGCTTAGAACGCGTCTCTGGAGATCTGGAACTTCGGAGCTTCCGGGGCATAAACGGCTTGTGGACCCTCGCATGTTGGGCTGTGAGGATTTCCTTGTTTTATCTTTGTGTGAATGAATCGTATCTGTAGGCATATTGGTTTCCCTCCCAAGAACTATAAGTCATCGTTTTGTATGTTTTAAACATAACTAAAACGTCAAATGGATGAAGGCATGAGGTGCGATGTTTTCAATATCGATGCATGCTTATAATTGCGGGAAAAAAATGCCTGTTGGGCTGTGATAGTGGTCCCCCACTTTCAATTACGTTCCGACGCCACTGGGTTAGCCTACGAGGTATATCGGCCCAAAGCATTATTATTGTGTTTTCAGGATGACAAGAGAATAAAATATAATACTGATATTTTTCAAATGACGTGTTAGTTTAATTGTTGGAAATCGCTCAGAATGCATTTCAGGCCATCTAAGGTCCCAGAGCTGTATAATATAACCCTAAATCTGCATACACTATGTTCAGATTTAATTCCGGGAAAAACGCTTAGAACGCATCTCCGGCGATCTACGACCCGGGAGCTTCCGGGGCCTAGGCGGCCCCTGGACCCTCGCCTAAAGTGCTATGATAATCGACCCCCCTTTGAAAAATCCTAGCGATGCCCATGGGGACTGCGATCTAGACCTTTGACAAATTGATCTCATATGTATGGCTCCACTTTGCCATGCGAGTAAGGTATACTCAAAGTTTGGTACCAATCCATACCTTGAAACTAGAGCTATCGCATTGACAACAAATGTTAATGGATGAATGGACAGAACTCAACATCGCATTACATGACCTCGTCTTCGACAGGCATATGAAAATGTGACTTAATAATGATTTCTTGATTTTGGGGTCACAGTGACCTTGACCTTTGACCTTGACCTCAATTTTGATACACAACACATCGTCTTCCCTCAATCTATCAATGCATACAAAAAATCATGATTTTTAATGATTTCCTGATTTTGGGGTCACAGTGACCTTGACCTTGGCCTAAATTTTGGTACATAACAAACCGTCTCCCCTCAATTTCTCAATGGACACAAAAAATCATGATTTTTAACAATTTCACGATTTTTGGGTCATAGTGACCTTGACCTTTGACCTTGACCTACATTTTGGTATGGGACTCATTGTGTCTCCTTAATGTATCTACTGACACAAAAAATGTTATTTTTAATAATTTCCTAATTTTGGGGTCAGTGACCTTTGACCTTGACCTAATTTTTGGTATGCATCACTTCATTTCCGCCTATTGAATCCACTCACAAAAAATTAGAAATTTTTAACGATTTCCTGATTTTTATATCACACTGACCTTTGACCTCTGACCTTGACCTACATTTAATATGCAACACATCGTTCCCCCCTAGGGCATCCACTCACCAAAAATTAGAACTGTAGATAGAAAACTAACAACGATCAATGATTTCCTGATTTTTGACAACAGTGACCTTTGACCTCTGACCTCGACCTTAATTTTGGCACGCGACACATCGTCTCCACCTGGCGTATCCACTCACAAAAAATTGCAACTGTGGATAGAAAACGTTCACAGATGTAGACCGGACACGAACACTTCAGTGATTTCCTGTTTTTTATGCCAGTGACCTTTGACCTGTGACCTTGACCTTCATTTTGGTACGCGACACATCGTCTCCCCGTAGGGTATCCACTCACCAAAAATTGAAGCTGTGAATAGGAAACTGTCCCAGATATAGACCGGACACGAGAACCGGACAGACGGACAGACGGACAGACGGACGGAAACCGCCATCCCATAATACGACCGCCTTTTGGGCGGGCGTATAAAAATGATGCGCCCAGCACTCGAAAATGTTAGTAACTTTATTGGTACTTGCAAAAATATGTCGGCATTATACGTTTCCAGGTAGCTCCGACATGTTTTCCCTGGTCCACGCCGGTCGTCCGTGCCACGCTTCTCAACATCTGCTGTAAATTGTTCGAAATATTTGGGAACCCTTGTGATCATGCTGATCGCTGTTAGCCGGTGGTATTGCGGAAGGCTACCGAAATCCCAGAATCTCGCGTCAGGCGAGCTGTGTATGCCACAATGCATGATGGAAGGAAATCATTTGATCGGAGAATGGAGGTTGTTATTTCGTCTGCTACGAAGTTTTCCCGAGCCACGAATATCACTTGACATGTATTTTATATATCATTGTCATGAAGCACCAAGCAACTTTGAAAAATTTCTTCTCACAGAAGCGCCAGAGGTCCAATGAAGGTAATTTTTTTGTTGGCGTTCGGTTGTTGTTCTAAAACGTCAGCTTCCAAAAAATATTTTAATTATATCACACACGTGTGCGCTCGCTCGTACGTAATCAGTCTATTTGATCTACTATGAGATATAATATCTAATCTGAAGTTAACAGTACGCGTACACTTGAATCCAGATTAAAATGGAGATTCCTGAGTAATGTATTTTTAGCCTAATTGACCATACGATGTAACAGTTGACACACATTCCGATGGTATCCGTTTTCACTCGTCTGCTGGTCTTGGAATTCCATTGAGATTGGAGGCATATTATACTGCAAGTTTTATATATCCAGCCCAAACAACATTGCATAATTTGTTCAGTTCAGTCACTAGTTTCTACCTCAAAACGAAAAGAAAAAAAAATTATGGATTTATTAAGAGAAAAATTACTAAATTTAAAACACAACAATGATTTTATTATTGGTTATTACTGAGAAATCGATTATAAAATCATAGTTGTGTTTTAAATTTAGTAATTTATAACCAGTTGTTTATTTTTATTTTTTTTTTGTGTGCTTTATTGTTCATTGATTATTTTTATGTACTCGTCAGATGAGGCACCTTGAAGTTGAATGCCAAATAAATACATCCATAGAGAATGGCTCTCTGGTGATGCCTTTCTCACTTCAAATTTGTGTATCTTTTCCAGTTTCCTGTCTTATTTTGGACTAGAAACATTTACTTCTCAACTGCTCTGACAGAGCACCATTCCCTCTGCTAATTTTAAAAAAATCGCCTAAGGCCGAGAGCCCCTCTCGGACTTATAAACCAGTATGATTTTGTTTTTCATCGCTTCTTTCTGACGACATACTGATGGAAATGAGTAAACGCAATCAGCGACACAAAATGATTTTAATTACACAAAAGGTTAAAAATACATGAATTGGTAACAGTAGACAAGGTTCATAGACTGTAGCATTTACCCTGGTTTGTAAAAAAAATTATATACTCAACTTTGGGGGGGGGGGGGGAAATGCCCCTGGTTTGTAAAAAATTGATATACTCAACTTTAGGGAGAAAAAATGCCGATAAATTTTAGTTTAACTCAATTTGCATGTAAAAAAACTCAATTCTCCGGATTTCGGTTCATAAAATTTGGATTTCTCTGAATCCCTGCGATGATGTTTGAAGACTGATTGCAGACGGATGAGCACTTCATGGCAATCAAACTCTTTGCCGAACTCGAAAAAACAAATGGACAGAGAGCTGGGAGGGGTTGTTTTATTGCCGGATAGAGCCGAACGACCCATGGAGCCGTGTGATGCCGGAGTTTACATGTAAGTTCATTGAGAGGCATCATGGCGTAGTAAAGGAATGAACGAAGCCATGTCAACTTGGCTACATCCCGGGGTGAATCTCATCTGGTGACTTTCCTTCTCTCAAGTCAGTGGGAATTTTCATCCCATGGTCAAGTTACGGGTTTCGCTTAGAGAAGCTTTACACCTCCTTGGCTTGGAGAAGCTTGTGATAATGAAGTCGCTGGGAGCTGGCAGAATTAAGAAATAAATCTGGACTATTTGCTGCCAGTGCCTAACTCACTATAAATTGGAGAATATTCCTCAGGTCCCAATAGACAATGTTGCATGTCAACCATTGAAAACTGTGCAATGTCTGTGGTACAGCTGGTGCTCATCCAGGGATCAAAGTCTCCAATAATAGGAAGAGGAACCAAAACCAGGATACGCTATACAATGGATCAGTTGATAAACAATGGAAATATATGTACAGGTCTTAGTGCCCTTGAGAGGGTCAAGTGATCATGAACTTATATTGTGAATTGCCTCTCAAAGGAGAATATGCATTACAATTAAAATATTTCATGGAACCAGAACTGATCTTTCCAGTTATGTGCAGGTTTCATGGGAGATAATTTATGGAATCTATACATCATTTTCCGATTGATAGGTTGAACTGTATGCCAGCTACCAAGAGAGAGGGGCAGGTGGGGAAGCGGGGGCATTTGATTTAATGTCACACTCAAGGTTATTTCACTCATATGGTGACAGCCAATTTGTTTGGCGGAAGAAGTCAGGGTACCCAGAGAGAACCACCGTCCATCGGCAAGTAACAAACGGTTGGCAAATGTTCGAACATGCACCAGCAGGGCTGGAACCCGTGCCAGTTAAGCGTTGTGAGGCTAGCGATCACCAGCGAAGCACCTTAGACCACTTGGTCACCGAGGAGAGAAAAGTTGTGATGGGATAATTTGGATGAAATAGATGGAACAAAAAAATCAAGTTTTTTTTGTAAGACCACTACAAATGTTCCAAGTTTCATACCTCAAAGTGCCGAATTCCCCCAACTACTAATCATAGTCCAACATCTTTTCAGTAACAGGCTACATGGGCCAATCTAGGTAACCAAGATGGTAAATCAGAAGAATACCGTCTAGACATGATGCTAAGGAAAATCTGTGCGAACTGTTCGCCGATATTATATGAGATCCCATTATATGGCTAACAAATTGAAATATATAGTGCTGAAGTTAGATATTATAATATGTGATATTATATCTGAGTTTACGGAGATTGGCTAGGTGTGTATTTGTGCGTATCAATAGCATACCTCAAATCAGAAGGCCCGCAACACATTCGTGCTCCTGTAATCTATTTCATATTTTATTGAAAATTCAAAAATGGAACTGGAAAGGCTATCTGTTTGCAATCCATTGTTGGACAGCTTCTGTGGAAGGATGAAGGATGCACTGATTTCACATCCATAAATATTCAGTAGCCCATATTCATTACCCGAGTAGCTATACTAAAACCCTTTACCAAAGTGGTTTGGTTTGGTTTACTTGGGTACTCCGTCATGGTACAATGACCCCTGGTCACACAAAGTATGCTTTGCAAGTTGCAACATACCACTCGTCTGCAACTTGTCCTCCCCATATGTTCCCTTGCAACAATGACCCAAAGCCACTGATAATAAATAAGTTTCCCTTGATAATGTCAACTAAACATCAGTCAAATAACACCAAGTCTTCCCCTATTTCCTTTAATCACATATCCACTGTACCAAGCTAGTTTACGTATTCATTGTCTATCCAACTAAGATTCAACTTGTCCTTTCTACCCTGTGTCATATATACCCAAGTACCATTAACATGTCACCAGAAGTACTGAGGAACTGACATTTCCAATGAACAGGGTTTCATGGAACCACACTGTTCACTGTTGATGATATCCATGTGCCTCAACCTGAAAGTCATTTATTTATTAACAAGAGCCCAAGGGACTTCAATATACGCCTGTATATCTGGAATTACATTGGTCCAAATTTCACTGTTGTTAAATAGCCTTGATTCCAATTGATAACTAGCAATCCAGAGAAAGGTCTACAATTTTGTGCTTCTGAGAATGTAACAAATATCACATCTTCTATTGTATGATAAACTAAAATGAGCTCAACTCTTGTTAACTAGTTGACCTTGAAGCAAGAGCCGAGGGCTCATATATCCCACACTGAAATCGACAATAGTCAATCACAAGAAAATAGTAGTTTTCCTGCAAATGGATTCCATTCAGTCGAGATCATTTTTCATGAAAGAAGAAGAAAGTGATGAAGTAAACCTTTGTTCTTGAGTTAATAAACAGATATGAAATTCATAAATTAGTAAATTTATGGTTTTTATTTCACAACAGTTTAACTAAATGCAGCTGTTTCAAACATGGGAGACAACTCCACAGGATAACTGCCATATACATGTAGGGGAGAGAACTCTGAATATTCCAACCCAACACATATAGTCAGCTAAAACTGATTCCGTTTTGGGAAGACTGTGACCTTGACCTTTGACAAATTGATCTCAAAATGTATGGCTATTCTTTGCCATGCGAGTAAGGTATACTCAAAGTTTGGTAACAATTCATACCTTGAAACTAGACATATCGCATGTACAACAAATGTTAATGGCAGTGCTTCGGATTTGAAAAATCCAGAAGAGCTAAAAATCGCTCTTCTAATTTTGTCAAGAAGAGCGATCACTCCTCTAAAAAAAACCCTTCTAAAAACTTTTAGAAGAGCTATTTACGAGAATGGGGATGTAACTAGTAATTCCCATTTTATGATTCTTCTTGCAAGAAAAGTATTAGTATTATTTTCAAACTTCTTAACATTATGAAATGCGACATCAATATTATCTGACAATCATGTATGAAATGTTGATAATAAACGTAAGCGAAATCAGTTATCCCTGATGTGTTTCATTGTTATCCCTTTATTTCTTTCTGTGCCTTTCCTCGGATTCTGCGATCTTTGAGAATTTTGTCAATGTTTTGCGCAGTGTGCGCCATACTTCTGTTACGGTACCATGCCGTTTTCGGCCGTATACGATAGAACACCACCAGTGTTCCGCCTTTTAAATGTTTCTAGTCTAACTGTTGGTGGAAGTTTTGTAGCCATTTCGCTTATTCGCGACCACAATCGATCAAACAAATCCCAAAATCAGACGAGCGCGCCAACAACAAAATGTCCGTCGACACATCCACACACAGCTGTATCCGCCGCTGTGATTGGTCAGTATTTACACACAGCTGTAGAAATTTAACCAATTATAAGCGAGGACGTTTCGGTCCTCGGTTAAATCCGAACCAAGTTTAACTCCTTTGCCAGAAGAGCTCGCACACTTCCGGATTTTCGTGATCGAAACGTCTTGCGTTTTCATGGAAAGTTAGTAGAGGTAAATAAAGATTATTCCATACGATAAATTCAAGAAGCGCGAAAAATAGAGCCTCTAAATTTTGATTCAGGCGCGCGATTGAGCGCTTTCGCTCTCGCGCTTCTTAAATCCGAAGCACTGTAATGGATGAATAGACAGATCCCAACATCGCATTACACGACCTCGTCTTTGACAGGCATATGAAAATGTGACTTTTAATGGTTTCTTGATTTTGGGGTCACAGTGACCTTGACCTTGGACCCACATTTTGATATGCAACACATCATGTCCCTCTAATGTATCAATTGGCAGGAAAAAGTCATTTTGAATGATTTCCTGATTTTGGGGTCACAATGACCTTGACCTTTGACCTTGACCTAAATTTTGGTACACGACACATCGTCTTCCGTCAATGTATCAGTGGACACCAAACCAGGATTTTTATGAATTTCATGATTTTGGGGGTCACAGTGACCTGATGCTCGGCCTTGACCTACATTTTGGTACATGGCACATCATGTCCCCCATATGTATCTACTGACACAAATAATTTCTTGATTCCGGAGTCGTATTGACCTTGACTAAACTAAGACTTGACTTGACTAAAGTTTTACTAAATTTTGGTACATGACAAACCGCCTCCCCGTAATTTCTCAATGGACACAAAAAATCATGATTTCTAACAATTTCACGATTTTGGGGTCAGCGACCTTGACCTTTGACCTTGACCTAATTTTTGGTATGCTACACTTCATTTCCCCTATTGAATCCATTCACAAAAAATAGTAATTTTTTGATGATTTCCTGATTTTTAGGCCACACTGACCTTTGACCTTGATACTGGGGTCACAGTGACCTTGACTATTGACCTGGATCTAAATTTTGGTACATGACAAAACGACTCCCCGTAATTTCTCAATGGACAATTTCATGATTTTGGGGTCACAGTGACCTTGACCTTTGACCTACATTTTGATTTGTGACACATCGTGTCCCCCTAATGTATCTACTGATATAAAGAAATGTTATTTTTAATAATTTCCTGATTTTGGGGACACAGTGACCTCTGACCTTCGACCTTGACCTATATTTTGGTATGCGACACTTCATTTCCCCCTATTGAATCCACTCACAAAAAAATAGAAATTTTTTAATGATTTCCAGATTTTTCGGTCACACTGACCTTTGACCTCTGACCTCGACCTACATTTGGTATGCAACATATCGTTCCCCCCTAGGGCATCCACTCACCAAAAATTAGAACTGTAGATAGAAAACTGTCAACGATCAATGATTTCCTGATTTTAGGCAACAGTGACTTTTGACCTCTGACCGCGACCTCAATTTTGGTACGCGACACGTCTCCACCTAGCGTATCCACTCCAGCCCTCGCAATTCACTGTGGCAATCGGCACTGCCGCAGAGTTTGCCGCAGTAAAACCGTCCATCCACGGCAAAAAAAATGACGCAGACGTCTGGTTTTCCGATCTGAAAAATTATCGTGGGGCCAATGTTTTTATCAGGTGGGTATTGTAATTTGAACAAGTAAACATATTATAAAAAAACAAGACGCAATCGAGCGTAGGTGTTAGCCGGTCTCATGGAGGTTCCCATTCCCGTTGTTCACATCACAATGCATTGCGTCCTGTAGGCGGGGTAGCCAAATGCTGAACACGCTGCAAGCAAGAAATCTGGGTCAGTCTAACCGCGGGAAATCCATGCCTCTGGTGAAAGTGAAAGCTTTGACAGTCAGCCAAAACTGAAAGTACAGGCAGGGAGGCTGCCGCGATGGTGAAGAAAAAGACCGTAGACGGTTGGGGGCGCACGAAACCCAGTCGGCGACTCGCCAATGGCGACTAAAAAATGACAACTGGCGACGGAATTGTTCAGTTACTCACCAATGTGTCGATTAAACAATAGAGTAAATCGCCAAAGTGGCGAGTGAATTTTTGTTACATGAAGTGTTTAGTCGCCAAAGTAATTTTGTGTTTAGTTTATCAGGCAGCGAAATCTGAGCAGGCCGAAAATTAGCTAAATAATATATAGCCCTCTAATATGAGGGCTATATATTATTTATCCAGCCGAAAATGTACAGGAAATAATGACAGAGAATATTTCGACGATATACAGACATGGGGAAATCTTAGTCTATTTACAGACCGCACGTGGTCTGATGTAATATCTGGGATACCTGACCAAATTATATTTTGACTGGGCACGTGAAACCATGTACAGGCTGGCATGGACGAGTCTATTTTGCGTGACACAATAAGATCATGTGCTCGCCCCAGAAAAGATAATTCGCGACCCGCTGACTGTTCTCAGCCAATGGAATCATCGTAGTAAAAACTTCACGTAAACAAATTATATGAAACAAACTTGGCGGGAATTTGCAAGGTCAAGAGTTGAAACGGGTTGTCCCATTCCAGTGCAAAGAGGTGATACGCCTAAAAGCACGACATGTGCGTTTTGACTTCAGTGTCTCTTCTAAAACAATTGTAGTCAAGTTACACCAGCTCAGTAATTTGGTATGCTGAAAGACACACGCCATGTGGTAAAAGTTTGCAGAGAAGAGGTTGGAACTTTTGTTTCATCTGACCGACTTTTCATTCTGGCCATTTCGGATTTGCGTAACCAACACACGAATGATCGTTTCGTTCACGCAAACTGTCGAGACGAGGGTACTCTGCATATGTTTTTTTTTCTCTCTTTTTTTTTCAAACTAACAATGGATTATCATGTTGTTGGAAACAAGTCTGTCATTTCATTATATGGAAACGTCGTTCTGGATTGGCGAGTGAATAAAACGCCAGCATCAATGTCTATTGACATTTCCCCGTAGCTGAAATGAAATACTCAACTACTCCCGTGCGGCAGTCAAAAGGTATGGGACAAGTCCAAAAGGTCTGAAGAAATGAAATACTGGCTCCCTCGACGAAGGAGTTGTGCACAAACTAACTATTACGCCTAAGTCCTGACAGGGACAAGCAGAGGGAAACATTTATATCTTTGTCCTACCATATCATCTGTTTATTAAAGAAAATGAGACATCGGAAATATCATTCAAATTGCCGTTAAATTATTTTCTATTGATCAAGTAGGCGTCTCAAAATGGCCAGTTGACGGGCATTTTCGCCTCCAACCTCCGGCTAATGAGAACCCGGTTAGTGACTTCCGATCATAGTTCTAGGATATGCAGAATTCGCAATAACAAAAACTGAACGTTTGTATTTTATTTCTGTGTCAACGCATATCGTTGGTCACGATTTAGGAGACTACTCTGCGGATTGCAATGGTAAAACGTTATTACAGACGAGTCATGATGACGATCAAATTATCATAATAAATATCATACAAATCAAACAATTTGCTGGAATTGCTCGCAGTGCGAGACAGCGTCTCTGCCCCAGGGGCAGAAGGCCGTTTATATGGCTTCCACGTGCACAGCTGAGCTGGGGGATGGAAAACATGAGAGAAAAAAAAAATGCCGCAGAAAACCATTTTTGCCGCAGAAAATCGTCTTTTCCACAGCATTTTTTTTGTCGAGGTAAAAATCTGAATTGCGAGGGCTGCACTCACAAAAAATAGCAACTGTGGATAGAAAACTTTCACAGATATAGACCAGACACAAACACTTCAGTGATTTCCTGGTTTTTTAGGCCAGTGACCTTTGACCTCTGACCTTGACCTTAATTTTACTACACGACACATCGTCTCCCCATAGGGTATCCACTCACCAAAAATTAGAACTGTAGATAGAAAACTGTCCCAGATGTAGACCGGACACGACGGACGGACAGACGGACACACGGACGGAAACCGCCATCACATAATACGTCCGGGCGTATAAAAAGTCAAATTTTGCTGAAGAACAAGATTCAGGAGAAGACTGATATCTACATGTACTCCTCACTGATAGAAATAGTTCTCATAAATCCCTTGGGTGTCCGGATCTAATCAGAAGCTGTAAACAGGCCAGAAGACCAGCACATGTGGACCAGCCTAAATAAACATCACTAGATAAGGTATGTATACTAAGTCAGCCCCTGGGATCATTATCATTTTGTATCACAGGCTTCAAAATTCTAATACTGACCCTGTCATCTACAACTCCTGCATCTTACTGTACATTTAAAATCTAGCATTGCAAGGAGCTAATTTCTATTGCATCCAACCACTCTGATGGCAATGGATCATGGCTCCATATAATACCGTAGTCCCCCCCCCCCCCCCACCTCACATATTCCCCGGTTATGAATCCCTCCCCCTCCCCAACCGTTGTTACTGGAAAATCCAATGATTGTGTTCGGTCAATGGCAGCCATATTTGTTTACGGAACAACTTCAAATGACGACTTTTCTTGGACCTCGACCCATCAATCATGTATCCCAAGTATCATATCGATCAGTTGAGTGGTTCCAGAGATTAAAGATGTAATCAGCCTCAAAATCGATGGATTTTGTAAACTCTTCCCTGAATGTTTTTCTGCAGCAAAGTTTGCTAAAGCATCATATGTAATATATTTGATCATAAAGGGATCGCCACATACCACGAATGCAAGAATATCTTGTCAGAGAAATTCAAAATTCTGCCCACTTTGACCAATTTTCTGCCTCGCCATTGAATGTGTGTTGTACGCAGAAATGAAAATGACGCCACTGCATGACGTTTGAGTGATGTAGCGACGCTCACGAATTTGAATGCTGAACAGCTGCAGCCATGGGATAACATCATGGTTCATGACTGAGGTTCGATAGAGTGGCAGAGCATACATAGGCAGAACACAACACACGCCTTGTTGACAGGGTCGACGAAAAATAATCAGCACTTCCTTCCATTTTCTTGTGAATGGTAGACACAAGTTTAGATTTATGTGGTCAAATGTGTTTTATTTTGTACCTGTTGTAACATATATGTCACTTCCACGGAGTTTGACAGACATCAATTTCATCCTAGATTTGAGGCGGATTACATCTTTAATACCTTATAAGAAGGGGCAGGATATGAGAGTGCAGCCTTTTTGCCTTTAAAAGCAGATCCAAACTGGTGCATTTTGTTGAGTGTGGATTCAAAGACTAAAAGACAGAAAATGCATCCATGGGAGTGCCAAGTGACCTGCACGCTGTCACATGACCCTGCCATGGTATGGCAATAAATAACGCCTCTCCTGGTCAATAGGTGGCACACCACCAAATGATCTCCTTACTATTTATGGAGTAAATTGGCCTGAAACATGTCCAGAAAACTCTATTCCCAATATTTCCCCGACGACTAATAACATATATTGTCAGAAAGCTTGGCTTCAAACATATAAAAAATTGAGGTGACCTTATGTACCATTTTTCTGGGCCACAGCTGGATAAATTTATTTTTATTTTCAAAGCGACCAAGAATCTTCTAAGTTATGAAGACCAACTATTGTAGAGAGATACATGTAAACAAAAAGTATTACACAAAACAATTCACTTCTGGAATGATTATGGTCCAATCGCTGTAGCCGGTCTTCTATTCTCCGGGATAATCCTCTGTACAAGAATCATTTTAAGATCAATGATATGTAACCATTATTCATAGCCTACATGTGGGAGGTGTGATACAGGTAATATATAGAAAGATGTCAATATTGGTTCCATAATTCACACACTGTTATACATGTATGATAGAGCAATAATAAAACAAGACCCATACACATGATACAGGTACATGTACTTCAAACTTGGCATCCATGGGTTAAACTGTTATACAATCTACATCTGCTACCATGAATGATACATGATAATATTTATGAAGCACTGGTTTGTTCAACCCCAATACATTGTGCTGGCATGTTATTTGAGACATATGTTCTTGCATTCATCCAAGTTGACAGAGATTGATTTTCTGACACAGACTTATGAAATTTGATTTTGCTGCAGATTAGAAAGTACAATAACAATTCTCAAAGTATCAGTCATGTGAGTGGGGGGGAGGGGGCATAAGTTCACAAAAGTATTGTTCAGGAGTAATAAAGACTAATCTGTTAATAGTATTATACATTTATACATGCATCTATCACAGGAAAATATGAAATGACACAAGACGATATGTGAAAACTATTGCCATATTTCAGAATATTTGCCATTGGCGAGGTGTACTTGTATTCAACAGTTTCATTGTACTAATCTCAATTATTGTCTGTTTCAGGAATCCATAAAACCACAAGGATATACATTTGAGGATATATATATATGTTGAGCTCAGAAAAAAAATCGCAGGTCATATTGAACATCACCTGCTATTTTTATAATTGGACAGCTATTCTTTTCAACCTGTGCAAATTTAGACGAAAATAGTTAATTTAACACCATACAGTAAGGATCATTCATTTGTTAATTTTCTTATGCATTTTATCTATCCAATTTCACAGGAAAATAAACTATAATTTGAGCCATCTCTTGTTAATATGCATATACAGATTGACAGCCCTTATTAGTTACTAGAGACTGTCTGAGAGTGAACATTATTGAACTTTAACATCTTTAATGGTTGGAAGGTTGTCCTCAACCTGATGTGGGTCACGGTGCATAATCAGGAGGAAACTATAACGGAACAATAAGAATCATAAATCAATTTCAGATGACATGATAATGTATTTCTCAATCTCATAAATGCTTTTACAATGTCGAATTAACAATCCACAATTGTATCATTCACTGACTAGTAGCTGTTTCAATTTTTAAGTTAATAACAAATTACTGTCCCTTTGATTGTAAACGGACGTTGAATAATTTTATTTAATGCCTGACCTATCACTGTAGATGCGACCGGCGACTGACCTTTTTCTCTTAGGATAGCATCTCCTTCTAATGTCTGGGCTCTTTTATGGGGTTCGCTGTTCGCGTGTGTAACAACAGAGTCTTTTTTGACGTTTGTGGTTCTGTTTAACCATGTTGGTTGAAAATTTCGAATAGATTTTATCCTATCTCCGTACTGCTTACATATGCTACAACAGACGCTAATGACGACAACTTGCCGATTGCGTTTCTCAGTTTGTAAAACTTTGAGCCAATCGAAGTTCCAGGACTTTAAAGTCGATAGTTTGATGCTTTTTTGCATCATTTTTACTGGCAAGTCATTCCTGTCAAAGCGTTGCTTCTCCTCGCTGTCGAGAAACAGAACCGGAAATGCAAGCCATAAGTCGGTGGTCGTCTCCCCTGGCTTGAAAGACATTAACCTGTACAAGTCCGTCCACGTGGTTTTTCTACTTTATTTGTTTGCTAAGTTAATACCGGCGATGAATCTTGTGAACTTGCGAACAACGTATGGAAATAAATACTTTATTGTTCAAGGTATGGTTAAATTGCTAGAAAATTATGGCCTGCTATTTATTTTTTATTTTTTTATTTTTAGCAGGCCAATTTTTACATCGCCTGCTATGTCAAAATTTTGGCCTGCTTTTAGCCAATAGCAGGCCGCCATTTCCGACCCTGGAGCTGCAAAGGATATGGTGTCTCATACATGCATGTACAGTCTAGCCTCACTATAAGGCACTTCGATACAGTATAGCGCTGATTCAGATATAAGGCGCAGGGGTCGAAATTTACACCTGTCCACCTGTCTCTGACAGGTAACTTTTGAAAGAGACAGGTAGAGAAATAAAGTACCTGTCTCTATTGACAGGTAGCCAGTAATTTTGTGTTGGTGTTCAAAATATATCTTCAACAAAATTCATTCAAAACACCTGCTAATAAGTGCAAGTAAACAAGGTTTCATTAATTTATTAGTGTCTTGCAACATCTAACTTTGTCATTAATCTTGAGTTACATGTTCATGTTACGATTGCATGTTCAGGTAATTCTTAAAGGTGACAGGTACACATTTTGGTCACCTGTCTCGTGTGACAGGTAAATTATTTTGAATATTTCGACCCCTGAGGCGGGTGCTATGGTGTCTCCGAAACTAATAATTTATGCATATTATTTCATCTCTCTTATAAGGCTGATAATCTATAAGGTGGTTCAACTTTTGTCCCCCAAAAACAGCATTATAGTGAGGTTACACTGTACATCAATGTCATGGTGGGCAACCTGTTCCTCAATGTTACAAACATGGAAGTGAAAACTGCAGGTTAGGGATTGCAATCCATAATCCTTCTGACACGGTGCAGACTGCCACACTTACCTGTGGATGTGGAGAAATGTCTTCAAACACTATGGAAGTCTGAGAGTCAGCCTGGGCAGATCTGTAAAGGAGAAGGGATAGGTGGATACAGGTAAAGTCAATAAGTTAGCCAGACAGTAAGACAAGCTGCAGTATTCACCGGTCTCAATGTTAATCCATTGATAATCCCTTACTCTATCTCCTTATCTGCTCATACCCTGATCCACACAATGATGTCAAGTTAAAGGTCACCTGGAATGGATCCCTCATCTTTAATTTTGGGGGAAAATTACAATCTTTAAAATGACATTTCAGGGTTCAGAATTAGGAGTGCAAACATGCACAAATGCATGTCAATTTTCAACTGTGCATAAAGAGTTTGGCAGAACAATTATGTTATAGGTATTACAGGATGCACATCTCAGCTTGATTTTTTCTGAATTCGAACCTTGCATTTGAACTGTAAATTTCAGATTTTCAGACAAACATACAGGGACTTCAAGAACACTGATATTGAAAAGTATCATACACCTCTGTTCTTGTATTTGAAATATACATTTTCATATTTCTCACAAATACATGGGGACTTTGAAATTCACAAGGACAGTTAATCGTTCTAAAATTAGCTCATATTAGTGTGAAAAACATATCACACAGTCACTCCTTGAAATGTTAAACTTTAAGAGTGTAATTCACAGCACTCTTGCTATTTTAAATATGAAAGACTACAATGAACCTTAGCATAGACCTCTGTCCTGGTATTTGAACTGCTAATATCAATTTTCGAATTTCTGACAAATACATATGGGAATTCTGAAAAATGACGATGAAACCTATCACACACCTGTTCCGATATCTGAACTAGTTTTTCAACCAAGATGGATCAAACAAGCAGTTGTACATTAAGAGGTGTCAGACAAATGTTACCAGTTTCTACTTCCCCTGTCATGTAGCCTGTTTAAAGGGGATCATCAGGATAGAGCCTGTATAGATGAAACAAGGACACTTTATTATAAACAGGTCCAAGGTTCAAGTACTGACCCTGCTTTTACATGTAGGACATAGATTAATATACATATCCATTCCCCATGAACAGGATACATACAGGTCTTATTGGCTGGGTCACTGTGATCCTTCATGTAACATGTGGCCTTGATCTCTTCAACTCAGAGATTTCAAGTTCAAAACAACTCCATGCATTGACATGGACATAACAGACAACAGCTGCAACTTGCAGATCAGATTGAATCAGAATTGTTATTGCACAATAATTGTACCACAAAACAGAATGTAACAAATAGTAGTAATCACACCATTTTCAAAGGTGAACTGCAAAGCTTTCCCATGCTCTGCTAAAATGTCAGAAATCAAGGCAAATTTGTGGTTATAGTTGTTTATGTGTGGTAAATAGTTCTGTGGATTATTTTCTTCTTCCGAGTATATGACAAGTCAAAACTTATACCACCAGAAAAGGGGAGCCACAACTTTCGAAAATGTCATCGATAGCCTCCCATTGTTTTTGGAACGTAATGACATTACAGTGGTCCTCACTCATTCTGACATCCGACGTAGCATGACATCATGTAAAATGATACATTAACTAAAACTTCCTCTATAATGTCATAATGTTCTACAAGTGAAGAGAGACAAGCGATGCAAGTTTTTAATACAGGTTTATAACAGGATAAAATCTTGTTATTAGTACAATTTAGGAAAATATATTCGCCCCAAAATCGTATAACAGATATCACATAACACAAGAAGTATGTAAGCAACATTTCAGAAAAAAAATTAAAAGCTTCACAGTTCACTTTTAATGTCAGCTCATGAACATTAGATTACATGCATATTGTAGCCAGCTGTATGTACAGTACAGGTTAAGGGTCAAAATATTACTATAATTTCAGTAACAGTCTGACTGTCACAGTCTCTGTTTGTTCGTTTGGTCCATAGGGCCACAGATTTGGCAGAAATGTCAAGAACTTCATCACAGGGCTCGAATTGGCGGCCTGCAAATTGCAATTTGCAGGCCAAATTTGAGGTGTTGCAGGCCATGTGAAAATTCGCCTGCAAAAAAAAAAAAAAAAAAAAAAAATTGCAGGTCATAATTTCTGTGGCAGAAATTGTTATTATCTTCTGTTCAGTGGATATTCTGGAGATCATTTTCGTCGACGGCATGTCCAAAAGGTAGAAAACTTTTCATCTTTTTCAACACAAAATACATCGTCGTGGTCGAGTTCAGATCGATGGCAAAAGTAAATATGTTCAGGGGAGTCTACTCGCGCATTACTTGGAAATAGAGAACTGTTGTCTCCCTTTACTGTCCTTACGCATGCGTGCGCCGCTGTTCTAGGAATCCTATTTCCGTTCGTTTGTTGCTGAGAGACTGGCCAAAATGAACTGACAGATTAATTTGCCGGGCTGCCAAATAATGAAATAAATTGTGTGATGGCAAAAGTATCAACTGTACGATTGTGGGGGTTTAACGACTGGCTCAACATTACGAAAAAGGAGAAAAAAACGGACATGATATTGTGACAGAAATGAACTGCTCGCTGTGTTCGAAGTACGAACGGCAAATTCAAACGGTGAGAAATTTTCAACAAGCTTGGATTAGCGGCACTCGTACAATCAAAAAAGATTGCGTGATCACACATTCGAAGGCAGAACCACATAAACGGGCGGAAACACTTGAACGTGATCGTTTCTACAGACAACATGAGGCTGCACCTAAAAGGTGCTTTGACCCCTCAGCACAATATGTCCAGCGAATAACAGGTTGACATAAAAATCTGCTGAATTCTGTCAAATTTATTTACCCACATATGTATTAATGTTGATTCAAGAGAATACTCAACGATTAGTATTTGCTAGTACCGGCTTCAGTCATCAATCCTGTGAAGGGATATCGATCCAAGACTGTGGATCGATACCTCAAGAAAAGTTAGTAAAGATCTGGTGAATAGTTCTTCATAGATGAAGATCTATTCCAGGGAAGAGTCGAGTGTGTGTGTGTAGTACTCAGCATCTCTGGGTTACTAGGGATATTCACTGTGAGTATCAGAGCTGTCAGTCAAATTGTAACTGAGATCTAGCCCGGACAAAAGTTAGTGACGGAAAATTTCAAAGGGCCATAACTCTGTACAGAAATGACATAACACGAAATAAACATGACAGTGCACATCTCTGGGATACTAGGGATATTCACTGTGAGTATCAGAGCTGTCAGTCAAATAGTAACTGAGATCTAGCCCGGACAAAAAATTGTTGACAGACGGCCGTCCGTCCGTCCGTCCGTCCGTCCGACCAGACGTACATGCCAACGACAAGACCCTACAGCCCTATGGGCTGAGGGGTAAAAACAAATGATTTTTGTAATGCGCACTTAAACACTTTTCGTGAATGCGGAACCCTTTTTGACAGCGCAAAAAGGAGCGCTGTGTGTGACCGTAAACGGAATAATATAAAAACGCAAACTGAATGATATTTTTGCCAAACAGAGTGCTAAAATAGGGGATATTAAACACCTTTACTAAGGCTGTATCAGTTAAGTAGTAAATAGTAATCCAGGGTCGTAATAAACTGGAATAACACGAAATAAACATAATAGTGCACATCTGTCCATAACTCTGTAAAGAAATGACGTAACACGAAATAAACATGACGGTGCACATCTCTGGGTTACTAGGGATATTCACTGTGAGTATCAGAGCTGTCAATCAAATTGTAACTGAGATCTAGCCCGGACAAAAGTTAGTGACGGAAAATTTCAAAGGGCCATAACTCTGTACAGAAATGACGTAACACGAAATAAACATGACAGTGCACATGTCTGGGATACTATGGATATTCACTGTGAGTATCAGAGCTGTCAGTCAAATAGTAACTGAGATCTAGCCCGGACAAAAGTTAGTGACGAAAAATTTCAAAGGGCCATAACTCTGTAAAGAAATGACGTAACACGAAATAAACATGACAGTGCACATGTCTGGGATACCAGGGATATTCACTATGAGTATCAGAGCTGTCAGTCAAATAGTAACTGAGATCTAGCCCGGACAAAAGTTAGTGACGCGAAATTTCAAAGGGCCATAACTCTGTAAAGAAATGACGTAACACGAAATAAACATGACAGTGCACATGTCTGGGATACTAGGGATATTCACTGTGAGTATCAGAGCTGTCGGTCAAATAGTAACTGAGATCTAGCCCGGACAAAAGTTAGTGACGCAAAATTCCAAAGGGCCATAACTCTGTAAAGAAATGACGTAACGCGAAATAAACATGACAGTGCACATGTCTGGGATACTAGGGATATTCACTGTGAGTATCAGAGCTGTCAGTCAAATAGTAACTGAGATCTAGCCCGGACAAAAGTTAGTGACGCGAAATTTCAAAGGGCCATAACTCTGTAAAGAAATGACGTAACACGGAATAAACATGACAGTGCACATCTCTGGGATACTAGGGATATTCACTGTGAGTATCAGAACTGTCAGTCAAATAGTAACTGAGATCTAGCCCGGACAAAAATTGTTGACAGACGGCCGGCCG
>JAVTVY010004940.1:0-37760 GCA_036873755.1 Hanleya hanleyi
TGATCTACTTCAAACTTGGGGAGCGCCTTGACATTGGTGAGAGGACGGTTGAGATTGTTTTTCAGCAATGTGCGTAATCTAATATGGCCGCTGTCAGCCATATTGGATTATAAGCAGTTGGATCTTAGATTTTCTTGTCCGGACAATAACTCGTGAACGATTTAACCGATCAACTTCAAACTTGGGGTGTGCCTTGACATTGGTGAAAGGACGGTTGGGATTGTTTTTCAGCAATGTGCGTAATCTAATATGACCGCCGTCAGCCATATTGGATTATAAGCAGTTGGATCTTGTCCGGACAATAACTGGAGTACGATTCAACTGATCTACTTCAAACTTGGGGAGCGCCTTGACATTGGTGAGAGGACGGTTGGGAATGTTTTTCAGCAATGTGCGTAATCTAATATGGCCGCCGTCAGCCATATTGGATTATAAGCAGTTGGATCTTAGATTTTCTTGTCCGGACAATAACTTCTGAACGATTCAACCGATCAACTTCAAACTTGGGGTGTGCCTTGACATTGGTGAGAGGACGACGGTTGGGGTTGTTTTCCAGCAATGTGCGTAATCTAATATGGCCGCCGTCACCCATATTGGATTATAAGCAGTTGGATCTTGTCCGGACAATAACTCGAACGATTCAGACGATCTACTTCATACCTGGGGAGTGCCTTGACATTGTTAAGAGGAGGATTCAAGGACGTGCCTAATCCAATATGGCCACCATCGGCCATACTGGATTTCATTGGATTTTAAGCAGTTTGCTCTTGTCCCGTCAATAACTGCAGTACGATTCAACTGATCTACTCCAAACTTGGGGAGTGCCTTGACATCAGTGAGGGGACGGTTGGGATTGTTTTTCAACAATGTGCATAATCTAATATGGCCGCCATCAGCCATATTGGATTATAAGCAGTTGGATTGATACATGTCGTATGTCACATCTTCCCAAGCATACGTCTTCCACCGCGCTCAGTGCTCGCTTCTCGCTATGCAATTTTATCGTTCTTTTTTTCCTGACCTTCATGATTCCTTATCATTGTTGTCACCCAACTGCATAACCCAATCTGACTACCATAATCACTCACATTGCTCTTTTATTGGACTGATCTTACTAAACACAAATAAATGTAGTGTTCCCCGCACCAGCAGTACTACTTATAGTGTATAACTTGACTGTCAACACCTTAAAAATATCTAAATGCAACCACTACCTCACCGCTGTGGGGTGCATCGCTCATCAGCGATATCTCCATTTTCAAATCATACTCTTCATCAATGATATGAGATATCATCGACCACAAAAAATCGACCATAGAGGTCCATGGCCCCCGCAGCAGCAGCGCCAGTTATGGTGGATGTAATCCACCATAACTGGTGCTGCTAGCGGGGGACATGGACCTCTATGGTCGATTTTTTTCACAGAATGGATGCTTGTCAATAACCCTGAAACCTCATGATATGTTATTCCTCCTTTACACCTATCATACAATATGCATCTACAGCAACTGAAGGATGGATGGGAATCAAAAGAATACAATTTTTCGTGCCCGCTCATATAACACATCATTATTTGTCAATGCAGGATCACAGGACCCGCCCTGCCAGAACGATCTGTCTTGTATGTAACTGACCCACCAAATTAAAGCTTCAGAAGAGCTAGCTTAACTGCTAACTGTCTCATGAGTTTAAACTGGGATAAAATGTCATCAGGGTCTAGGGTCATTGCCATTCATTTTTATGCCACATCAACCAATTCCATAAGATGCCACAGCAACATGTATCATGGGTGATAAGTAGCAGTAGAGTTTGAAATTGATATAAAATTCAGAAATTCACCGAAAAATGTATAACATGAAATATGTACTGTCCCCTCACTTGGACATTTCATTGCTAATCTACTGTGACACTTCTTTGTTCGTACAGACATTGTCTCACTGTGAACTGATAACAGACGAGGGGATCCGACATTTAGGTGGAAGTCCTTGTGCAACAGAACATTTACAGGTGTTGGAATTAGACAATTGTCCTCTAATAACAGATGCTTCGCTAGATCATTTAATGGGCTGTCAAGGCCTGGAGAGGATAGAGCTCTATGACTGTCAGCTCATTACACGAGCAGGAATACGCAGGCTCAGGGTATGTATGCATTCATTCTCAATGTAGTAGCTGGAGCTCTGCGGGGGGGAGCTATCACTCATTGGAATGGGTGTCTTGAGTGGGCATTACTTATTGGAATATGTTTGTTTTTCAAATCATATGTCAGTCCAGCACCTCGTATTGTTCATATTTTCATCTCTTGCATTTTGCCAGTAAAGATATAGAACCAAAACTAAAATACTAAATGTTCTCATAAGTTTGGGTCAAAATCTGATCCTCCTATATAATGAATAAGAATATTCTATATTCCAACTATCGGTTTTGTGCCATTATATCATCTTCTTGTTCCTTTGAATTTGATCACATTATGAAAATTTTATTTCTTGTGTTTGAATTACCAGTATCAATTTTTTTCCAACTTCACTTAATTTCACAATGACTGAATGGATAACTCCCCCATTCCTGTCATGAAAATCATGTGAGAGCAGTGAATGAATAGTTTTGTTGTTTTTTTCAGATGCATTTGCCAAACATCCGAGTGCACGCATACTTTGCACCAGTCACGCCCCCACCATCTGTAGGCGGGGGGAGACAACGCTATTGCAGATGCTGTACCATTCTCTGACAGCAGCTTCATTTCGCTCGACTAGTGGACATACATAGTGTGTGGAAGTGCCCATATCCACGACACATTGCCCTATGTGGAGGCCGGGGCATTGCCTGCATTCCCCGGGATTGTACCACAATGATGACATCGTGTTGAGTTGATTCCCACATTATCTGATGCAATCAAGAAGAGGAAATGTCCCATTACATTTTATATAACAGACCTTAAAAGAGAACGTGAAACTGGTGACAGACAAGGATGTACATAATTATAAATTACTCCTTGGAATTCTTCTTTATTTTATACGAGAGGTTAACGGACGCAAATATTTGAGGCGACAAAGAGAGATTTCCTTGTGAATTAACCTAGTATCGGGTTCTATATACCTGTTGGGTGTTTCAAACTGTGATCGGCAGTCCCTTCACCTAGCCATGGTGATAGGTCGACGGGCTCTATATATTTTATCATGCCAGCTATTGAACCTTGGATACAGGGCTCGTTTGCACCTGTTATCACATAGTGAAACTTTGCCAGTGGATATCCTGGACTGATATCCTATATAGCTAATATCCATATCAGCCTATCTCTGATGATATGTACAGTATATATTTATTCAATAGGATGGTGTTCCAGTCTATCAAACATATATATATACATACTTGTATTATATTAATATTGTTTGGATGTATGGTCGCTTGCAATTGTTGCGTATATTTCTGTGTACACTAGCTCTGAAGATCTGATTTGATACGCATTGTTGTAGGCAATGTGTGCAATATGCAAATTTGGCATTCATGTTTAGTACCTGATTGATTATTGATGAGTAATTTCTGTTGTTTTTTTATCCAAACCTACAGAGACATTTATTAATATGATCAAGTGACACATTGCAAAACTCATTTTTATGTTATGATATGTAATACTTGCTAAATTTTGATACACAATGTGCTGTAGGAGAACACATTTTGTCACACAGACATTTTTTCATTATCTCTCTGATTATAATGTTAATGAAGACTAAGTAATCTTGGTAATGTATATAAGTATATCTATACTTACATATATAATATATATATATAATTTAATATGGTGGCTACTTGATGTGTTTGGTAGACTGTGTGATTCAGAAGTGACAGGAAAGTGTGCGCAATTTTTACTGGCCAAACACAGAAACCTGATGGTGGACCGACATAATGGATAATTAAAACTGGTAAATTCTAAATCATCATCATGCAGGGATCTACCCAGCAGGTTTGAATGCTTAATATTTTCATTCAAAATATACTTGTGGATCATTGTAACCCTAAATTTGTGGGCCAAATTATAGAAATTCTGCAAAGGATTTTTTATTTGAGCTAGGGTTCAGTAGTGTGCTGTCTAGTATTGAGAAATAACATATGTTTGCACCCAATGACCTCCTGCCCAGTCAGTGATGCCCAGGCCAATGAATGTTAGTTTCTATACATATAGGGTCACTTTAGCTTTGTCCGTCACATTTTGGGGAATGTAAAATGACCTGCTATAACCAACTTTAGACCAAAAAGGAATTTTTTTCTGTTTCTTCCCTGTATGCACATCTACGATGCTTATGAAGGTTTTTGTTCTGAAAAAAAAATAATCAAAGTTATCTCTTTTAAATAAACCCATCATTTTCAACCTTGATTTGTAATGTGGTGTTGAATGTTCAAAATGGCTGTTAAATGTGGAAAAAGTGTGCGGACATGAATGTTCAAGTTTTGACATGCCATGAATTCCTAATGTATTTCACTACAGGGCTTGTCAGGGCTTTCTAGAATGCAAAAAGCAGCATCACTGCGCCACATTTGTTGAACATTTCACAAGAAACAGAGGATAATACTGAAGAACTGCATTGTTATATAGTGTTTCTATTGACATATTGTGACCTTTGATAGCAGATGTTGAGTGCTCATACATTTGCCTGAGAATAGGTACACACACTCACTGTTTCCTATCATAAGCATACGAGCACTCTCCTTGAAATAGAGGTTCTCCTCCAAATTGCTGCTAACAGCAAACAATGGACTAAAACTATGCTGCAGTTAAACATCATAACATTTTGTCCACAAATTTCCCACTTGTCATTTGGTACGCCATTCAGAGGGAGTTTTTCCTTTTTATCTCGCCTTACGAAGTAAAGGGGAGCTATTATGAGGGGGGAAAGAGGATGTCGTCGTCGGTGTCGGTGTCCCCTGCCTGGAAATGATAAGGTTTTTGTTTTAGCAAATTCAGAAAAAATCTAGAAAAATTAGAAAAAAGTATTTAAGAAATAAAAAAAATATGGAAGGTGGGTATGCCACCTGGGGGTACTACCCCTGGGGTGCTCCAATGTTAAAATCCCTATGAATGAGTTTTGCGTTTAGCTGAAGTGCACATGTACATCTGCACTTAGAAAGTTTGTTGCAGTTGTCAGCTGTCATTGGATGATTATGAAACTTGGTACACATGTTTCTTATGATTAGAGGATGTACCTGTGCTATTTTTGAGAAGAAATATTAATTTTTCTCCAAATTATGGCAAATGATGAGTTTTCTGTTTAGGTAAATTGTACATGTAGGCCTCTACATGTATACATGTACATGGTAAGTTTGCTGCAGTTGTCAGCTCCCATTGGATGATTACGGAACTTGATACACTTGTTTCTTATGATTAGAGAATGTACCTGTGCTATTTTTGAGATGAAATAGTAATTATTCTCCAAATTATGGCAAATGAAAGAGTTTTGCGTTTAGCTGAAGTGTATGTACATTTGTACACCACAGTTTGCTGCAGTTGTCAGCTGTCACTGAATGATTATGAAACTTGGTACACATGTTTCTTATGATTAGAAGATGTACCTGTGCTATTTAGGAGATGAAATATTAATTTTTGTTCAAATTTTGATGGTTTTGTCTATAAAGTAATCTGCCAATAAAAACATGTACACCTGTACATGGAAAGTTTTCTGAAGCTGTCAGCTTTCATTGGATGAGTTTGACACTTGCTAACCAAGTTCAATGTGATTCGAGGATGCATGTGCTATTTAAAAAATATGACCTTAAATATGAATTTTGGTCCTAATTATTGCAGTTTAGACTTTGTATATTTCCATTGATAAGGTTTTTGTTGGCCAAAAATTTACATGTAGATCTGTACATGGCAAGTTTGTTGAACCTTTCGTGAGATGATTATAAAACTTGGTGGACATGTTTTTCTAGGTCACAGCTCTCCCGCAGTAATCCCACACGGGACTGACCTATCCAGCCTTATTCCCAAATGGCACTGGCCTATCCAGCAGTAATGCCACACGGGACTGACCTATCTAGCAGTAATCTCATACGGAACTCAACTATCAAGCAGTAATCCCAGACCAGACTGGTCTATACAGCAGTAATCCCATTTGAGACTGGCCTATCCAGCAGTAATCTCACACAGGACTGACCTATCCAGCAGTAATCCCAAATGGCACTGGCCTACATGTATCCAGCAGTAATGCCACACAGGACTCACCTATCCAGCATTAATCCCAGACTGGACTGGCCTATCCAGCAGTAACCCCACATGGAACTGGCCTATCCAGCAGTAATTCCACACGGGACTGGCCTATGCAGCAGTAATCTCACACGGGACTGACCTATCAAGAAGTAATATGACACTGGACTGCAATATGCAGCACTAATCCCACATGGCACTGACCTATTCAGTCATAATCCTACATGGGACTGACCTATCCCACTGTAATCCCACACAGGTTTAGCCTATCCAACAGTAATCCCACATGGGACTGGCCTCCCCAGCCGTAATCCCACACAGGATTGCTGTATGCAGCAGTAGTCCCACACTGGACTGTCCTATCCAGCATTTATCCCATACGAGACTCATCTATCCAGCAGTAATCCCAGACAGGACTGGCCTATCCAGCAGTAATCCCACTTGGGACTGGACTATGCAACAGTAATCCGACAGGGGACTGGTCTATCCATCAGTAATAACACACGGGACTGGTCCATGTAGCAGTAATCCTACACAGGACTGGCCTATCCAGCAGTAATCTCACATGGGACTGACCTATCCAACAGTAATCTCACACTGGACTGCCCTATACACCAGTAATCCGACGGCACTGACCTATCCATCCTACATGGGATTAACTTATATGCCAGTAATCCCACATGGGACTGATGTTATTGTCTGTACCAGATAATCTATTCCAGACATTATTGTCTGTACCACATCACCTATTCCAGACCTTATTGTTTGCTCTACATGTATGCTTTCAATACTGCGGCACCTTCGGCAGATGACCCCGCAAGGCGAGATGTTGGGGTTCTCAGAACGCTTGTTCTAGGACTCGTCATTTCGCAAGCAGATTTATCTTTGTTGACATCAAACATCTACATTCAGTAATTGTGACGTAAAAAACATTCATTTACTAATTCAACAAAATGCTGCTTTGGGAGGGGTCCATTTTCATGAACTTGTGAAAAAAACTTGGATATAATAGCACCCATTAAGGTTTAATCATCATGTTCTTCACATTTTCCTCATTCACTGAGATAGCAGTCTCGAGCACCTGATATCCTCAGTTCCATTCATTTCATACCCCTGGGATCATTGCATGAAACTTGCTTAAGTTACAATAGACATGAGGACTTGCACCTGTGTTGCAAACACCCCATGCTCAGCTCTACAGGTGTTTCACGAACCTGACACAAGGCAGACGTAATTACATAACATTTTTGCGCAAATGCATAAGATTCTGATTTCTGCCTCTGCAGTAAATCTCTCTTGGGATTTATGTTTTAATTAAGGCTTGGACCAATCTGCTATATTCAAAGTCGCCAATAGACATTGCAAATATTTTACCTCGATAATTACATGTAAAAGCAATCTGCATTTGAGGCTAAGGGGCAGAACTCTTGTATTCACTCTTTTGTGAAAGAAGGTGCGAATTGCTTCACAAAATCATCGAACGATAGGTTGCCAGGGAGAGAAAATGTAGAAAAACTGACTATTTCCGAGTCAAAAACTTGATCGTACATGTAATAAGATACAGAAAATGATGCAACTAGATTAATCTACTACAGACCTGGTGATATGCAAGCGAAGTTGCATGTGCTCACGCTAAGCATACTCCCTGGTTGACATAAAGTTTCAGCTTTGCGTAACTTTAAAGGCTTTTGTGACACGGGTCAGTGTAGTTATGCTCATGCCAAGTATGACTTACGCACAGACTTCGGCTTAAGCACAGGTCGTGCAATGGACCCCTGGTCAATCAACAATCTGGGTACTGTACTCATCTCAGCTCTCCTATATATGCTTAATAATACAGGGAAGAATGTTTTTAACTGGCAGAAATTGTAGCCAAATATGATTATACAAGTATATTTCCTAAGGCTATATTAATTTTGTAATGTTATATTCACATGGATGGCAAATTGTGTACAAATCATAATCAAGACAGCTGTAAGCCTAGGAAAAGAGTGACAACTACCCAGACTGCCTGCAGGTTTTTAATCACTGAAGTCAACAGTATGCTCATATAGTAAAAAGAAATTAGCTTGAATGAGTTTAATTATCTTATATCTTCTTAAACATGGCAGTGTGACTAACGTCACTGGACCTATGAAATAGGGTTTGAGATAATTTAAGTGTGTACTCGAGAGATGACTTGGGGGCCCTGTGTGCTACCATGAGAGAATTTATATAGCGTCTCTAATTGACAGTGGGAACTATTAACTTTCCCAGACGTCACCGCTGGTGAGTCATTAGCGTAGCAACTATTATCGCCCTCAGTTTCTATTACCCTGGAGAATGATCAGCCCAGCAGTACAGCACGAAGTGTTGGGGGGAGAGTCCGAGAGAGCGGGGAACCCCCGCCCCCCCTTCTCGGCATTAGGCGATTTTTCTTAAATTAGCGTAGGGAATGATGCTCTGTCAGAGCAGTTGAGAAGTAAATGTTTGTAGTCCTAAATAAGACAGGAAACTGGATAAGAAACACAAATTTGAAGTGAGAAAGGTGAAGATCAGAGATTTGTTAGAATGCAAGAATCAAATCAGGCATCACTAGAGAGCCATTCTCCATGGATATATTTATTTGGCATTCAACTTCAAGGTACCTCATCTGAAGAGAGTACATAATAATAATCAATGAACAATAACGCACACACGAACAAAATAAACAACTGGTTATAGGTTACTGAATTTAAAACACAACGATGATTTTATTATCGATTTCTTCAGTAATAACATATAATAGGGTCATTTTGTGTTTAAATTTAGTAATTTCTCTCATAAAATCCAGCCATTTTTTATTTCTTTTTGAGGTAGAACATTTTTTAACTAATGACTGAACTGAAGAAATGATACAATGTTGTATAGGCTGGATATATAAAACGTGCAGTATAATATGCCTTCAATCTCAACGAAATTCCAAGACCAGCAAATGAGTGAAAACGGATACCATTGGAATGTGTGTGGTATCGGAATGTGTGTCAACATTACAATGTAGGCCTAAGTTAGGCTAAAAATAGATTACTCAGGAATCTCCAGTTTAATACTGGATTCAAGTGTAGGCCTACTGTTAAACTAGCCATATTATAGATATCTCATAGTACATGTAGATCTTATAGACTGATTACGATGTACGAGCGAGCGCACACATGCATGTGTGCTTTTAATATAGATATAATTAAAATATTTTTTGGAAGCGGACGTTTTAGAACAACAACACATGCCAAGAAATACTACATTGAAAAGGGTCCATTTAGCCTACCCTGTTTTAGTGCTCTAATCAGCACATGGCGGGGTCATTTTTCTGCTGTCAAAATTATATTTCCCTCCAAAATCTTAACCCTTGAAACCAAGTCACACACTCTCTGATGCATGTTTGTCCTAACTATCCGATTAGCACATTATAAACATGTCTTTGGTCATAGTGTACATATCATAACTTACAGCAATGTTTTCTGCTATATTATTTCAATGATATGGTTTAACAATTTTAAGTTATGGGAACAGCGCTGATTGTTTGAGGGTATATGCAGTAGGCCTATGCTCTCGGACAAGAATCATTTTCAGAGCTGTGGAGTTGTCCCAGAAGCACGTTAACATTAACCTCAGTAATAGGGCCATGTAGCATACAGTGGAATGTGGATCAATGACAGGGTATTTTTAGCCGGACAGGACTCGGTTGTGGTAACTGATACTCATTAAATGCGATAAAACGCTGGGGCAAAACGGACCACAGTTTTCTTGGCATGAACGACCACTGAAAGCCAACAAAAGATTTACTTTCATTGGACCTCTGACGCTTCTGTGAGAAGAAGTTTTTCAAAGTTGCTTGGCGCTTCATGACATTGATTTATAAAATACATGTCAAGTGACATTCGTGGCTCGGTAAAACTTCGCAGCAGACGAAATAACAACCTCCATTCTCCGATCAAATGATTTGCTTCCTTCATGCATCGTGGCATATACAGCTCGCCTGACGCGAGATTTTGGGATTTCGGTAGCCTTCCGCAATACCACCGGCTAACAGCGACCAGCATGATCATGAGGGTTCCCGAATATTTCCAACAATTTACGGCAGATGTTCATGGACTATTAGGGAAAACATGGCGGAGCTACCTGGAAACGTATAATGCCGACATATTTTGGCAAGTACCATTAAATTAAGTTACTGATATTTTCGAGAGCTGGGTGCATCATTTTTATTATACGCCCGCCAAAAGGCGGGCGTATTATGTGATGGCGGTTTCCGTCCGTGTGTCCGTCTTGCCGTCTGTCCGTCCGTCGTGTCCGGTCTATATCTGGGACAGTTTTCTATCTACAGTTCTAATTTTTGGTGAGTGGATACCCTATGGGGAGACGATGTGTCGCGTACCAAAATGAAGGTCAAGGTCAGAGGTCAAAGATCACTGGCCTAAAAAACAGGAAATCACTGAAGTGTTCGTGTCCAGTTTATATCTGTGAACGTTTTCTATCCACAGTTGCAATTTTTTTGTGAGTGGATACCAAGCTTAGGTGGAGACGATGTGTCGCGTACCAAAATTCAGGTCGTGGTCGGAGGTCAAAGGTCACTGTTGCCTAAAATCAGGAAATCATTGATCGTTGACAGTTTTCTATCTACAATTCTAATTTTTGATGAGTGGATGCCCTAGGGGGGAACGATATGTTGCATACCAAATGTAGGTCGAGATCGAAAAATCAGGAAATCATTAAAAATTTCAAATTTTTTGTGAGTGGATTCAATAGAACGAAATGAAGTGTCGCACACCAAAATATAGGTCAAGGTCAAAGGTCACTGTGTCCCCAAAATCAGGAAATTATTAAAAATAACATTTTTTTATATCCGTAGATACATTAGGGGGACACGATGTGTCACAAATTAAAATGTAGGTCAAGGTCAAAGGTCAAGGTCACTGTGACCCCAAAATCGTGAAATTGTTAAAAATCATAAAATTGTGATTTTTTTAGTCCGTTGAGAAATTAAGGGGAGTCGTTTTGTCATGTACCAAAATTTAGATCCAGGTCAATAGTCAAGGTCACTGTGACCCCAGAATCAAGGTCAAAGGTCAGTGTGACCTAAAAATCAGGAAATCCTCAAAAGATTACTATTTTTAGCTCATCTGGGCCGAAGGCCCGATGGGCTTATGTCATGGCCTGACTGTCCGTCGTCCGTAAACATCTTCTTCTCTGAAACCGCTTGGCCGATTGAGCTGAAACTTGGCATGCATGTTCCCCCCAATGAGGACACCAGAATTTGTTCATGCCGTGTCGATACGATTTTAAATATGGCCGCCATGGCGGCCATCTTGAATTTGCCATTGAAACATTGTTATCGCGATTTCTCAGGAACTACTGCATAGATCTTTCTCAAATTTGGTACACAGGTTCCCCTTGGGGTCTAGTTGTGCAAGATACCTGTTGTGGTCTGATTCACAAATCCAATATGGCCACCAGGCGGCCATCTTGGATTTCCCCATGAAACATTGTTATTGCAATTTCTCAGGAACTACTTTGTGGATCTTCCTCAAATTTGGTACACAGGTTCCCCTTGGGGTCTAGTTGTGCAAGATACCTTTTCTGCTCTGATTCGAACATCCAATATGGCCACCAGGCAGCCATCTTGGATTTCCCTATGAAACTTCGTTATCGTGATTTATCAGGAAGTACTGCATGGATCTTTCTCAAATTTGATACACAGGTTCCCCTTAGTGTCTAGTTGTGCAAGATGCTTTTGTGGTCTCTTTCAGAAATCCAATATGGCCACCAGGCGGCCATCTTTGATTTCGAGATGAAACATTGTTATCTCGATTTCTCAGGAAGTACTGCATGGATCTTTCTCAAATTTGGTACAGAGGTTCCCCTTGGGGTCTAGTTGTGCAAGATACAATTTGTGGTCTGATTAAAAAATCCAATATGGCCACCAGGCGGCCATCTTGAATTTGCCAGTGAAATCTTGTCATCATTATTTTCCGTTAACTACTGCATGGATCTTTCTCAAATTTGGTACACAGGTTCCTCTTGGGGGTCTAGTTGTGCAAGATACCTTTTCTGCTCTGATTCGAACATCCAATATGACCACCAGGCGGCCATCTTGGATTTCCCTATGAAACTTCGTTATCATGATTTATCAGGAAGAACCACATGGATCTTTCTCAAATTTGATATACAGGTTCCCCTTGGGGTCTAGTTGCGCGAGATACAATTTGCGGTCTGATTGAAAAATCCAATATGACCACCAGGCGGCCATCTTGGATTTCCAGATGAAACATTATCGCGATTTCTCAGGAACTACTGCATGGATCGTTCTCAAATTTGGTACAGAGGTTCCCCTTGGGGTCTAGTTGCGCAAGATACAATTTCTAGTCTGATTGAAAAATCCAATATGGCCACCAGGCAGCTATCTTGGATTTCCAGATGAAACATTGTTATCGTGATTTCTCAGGAACTACTGCATGGATCTTTCTCAAATTTGGTACAGAGGTTGCCCTTGGGGTCTAGCTGTGCAGGATGCCATATATGGTCTGATTGAAAAATCCAATATGGCCACCAGGTGGCCATCTTGGATTTCCCCATGAAATTTTGTTATCGTAAATTCTTAGGATATTACTGCATGGATGTTGATACACAGGTTCCCCTTGTGGTCCAGTTGTGCAAGATACTTTTTTTTGGTTCATTTCGAAAATCCAATATTGCTGCATCTTGAATTTCCCATGAAACTTTATGTGATAAAATCTCAGGAAATAACTGCATGGATCATTTTATAGTGTTCAGGGGGGACAACACAAGTTACAAACTCATCTATTGCAGTTCTTTAGTAAAAATTTCTCACAGCTACTTTCTCCAGTTAGACAGATGACCTACAGTGCCGTGGCACGATCTTTTACATCTTCGCAGACAGATGGGGGTATGTCTTGGTTAGGCCATACCTCACCAGAGATTACTTTCATTGGAAAAATGTCCTGTTGCGTCTCATTGCCATCGTAACAACCCAGTCGCACATATTTCGTACTCGACATGTCTCCCCCTGGTGCATATACCCACAAAATATTGGAATCGTAGGTTAAAACTGTCCAATGTACTGTCCGGACACGAAGTGGACAGACGGACGAACGACTGCAATCACATAATAAAAATTGGTTCTGGTTATTGCTTATACAGCTTACTGACAATCACACATTATATTTTGGTATAATTGCCTTTATTCCATAACCTCCAATTACAATCATGAATTTGCAGCTTGACCTCCTGTGAAATCGACTATGTTGCCATTTTGTTCAGGGGAGACAACGCAAGTTAGAAAATCATCTATTGCAGTTCTTCAGTAAGAATTTCTCGCAGCCACTTCCTCCAGTTATAGCCAGATGAGCGCTACAGTGTCGTGGCACTATCTTTTTGTGAGTGGATTCAATAGGGGAAATGAAGTGTCGCACACCAAAAATTAGGTCAAGGTCAAAGGTCAAGGTCACTGACCCCAAAATTGTTAAAAATCATGATTTTTGTGTCCATTGAGAAATTACGGGGAGGCGGTTTGTCATGTACCAAAATTTAGGTCAAGGTCAATAGTCAAGGTCACTAGGACTGCGGAATCAAGAAATCTTTAAAAATTATTTTTTTGTGCCAGTAAATACATTAGGGGGACATGATGTGTCATGTACCAAAATGTAGGTCAAGGCCGAGCATCCGGTTACTGTGATCCCCAAAATCATGAAATTCATAAAAATCATGTTTTTTTGGTGTCTACTGATACATTGACGGAAGACGATGTGTTGTGTACCAAAATTTAGGTCAAGGTCAAAGGTCAAGGTCACTGTGACCCCAAAATCAGGAAATCATTCAAAGTAACTTTTTTTCTGCCAGTTTATACATTAGAGGGACATGATGTGTTGCATATCAAAATGTGGGTCGAAGGTCAAGGTCACTGTGACCCCAAAATCAAGAAATCATTAAAAGTCACATTTTCATATGCCTGTCAAAGACGAGGTCGTGTAATGCGATGTTGGGATCTGTCTATTCATCCAATAGCATTTGTTGTCCATGCAATATGTCTAGTTTCAAGGTATGAATTGTTACCAAATTTTGAGTATACCTTACTCGCATGGCAAAGAGGAGCCATACATTTTGAGATCAATTTGTCAAAGGTCATGGTCACAGTCTTCCCAAAACTGAATCAGTTTTAGCTGACTATATGTGTTAGGTTGGAATATTCAGAGTTCTCTCCCCTACATGTATATGGCAGTTATCCTGTGGAGTTTTCTCCCATGTTTGAAACAGCTGCATTTAGTTAAACTGTTGTGAAATAAAAACCATAAATTTACTAATTTATGAGTTTCATACCTGTTTATTAACTCAAGAACAAAGGTTTACTTCATCACTTTCTTCTTCTTTCATGAAAAATTATCTCGACTGAAAGGAAACTACTATTTTCTTGTGATTGACTATTGTCGATTTCAGTGTGGGATATGTGAGCTCTCGGCTCTTGCTTCAAGGTCAACTAGTTAACAAGAGTTGAGCTCATTTTAGTTTATCATTCAATAGAAGATGTGATATATATGTTACATTCTCAGGCACAAAATTGTAGACCTTTCTCTGGACTGCTAGTTATCAATTGCAATCAAGGCTATTAAACAACCTTGAAATTTGGACCAATGTAATTCCAGATATACGGGCGTATATTGAAGCCCCTTGGGCTCTTGTTTTTTTTTGCTTTAGTGCTGGGCAGCCGAAGTTAGTCCCAGGCGCTTAAAAGTCACAGAGAAGAATACAGCCAAGGGTTCCTGTTTGGCATGACAGTGCACTCGAGTCATCAATAAATAATAAAAAATTAATTATAAATCAAATTTTCATCAGAACTTGCTGGTAATAATGCCCTAATGCACGTTCATGCCAAAAATCAAGGTTCTAATGTCAACGGTTCTCCTTATTTTGCCGACGAAAGGATTCGTATGGACTGACTCATTACCGGACAATTTGCGATCTGTAGCCTACTTCGTAGGAATAAGAAATCACATTATTGTCCTCTATCCTGTGTGTATAGCACAATAAAGCTAAGCACCTGATAATTATTCTCCCATCAAATGGAATAAATTGAAGTACTTGTTGGCTGCTCTTAGCAATTTTAACCTTCACATGTTTTTTTTTGTAAATTTGCCGAAATATTTATTTTTTGAACATTTCCTGTCCCCAAAATAGCGAAACCAATAATCAGTAGATTGGGGGGGGGGGGGGGGGGGCGCAATCAAGGTTCGCACACTCCTTGAAACTCCTTGAAAATCCTGGAAAAATGAAAATGTAATTTCCAGTACTGCAAAATCCTGGAAAAACAAGATTACTCCTTGAAACTCCTGGAAAATTAACATTTGTGGTTTCGCTATATAGATATAAAACTGAACGTAGTCATCGAATGTTTCTTCAAAAGTTCACGAGTTCGTCGCCGTAAATGGTATGAAAAAAAAAAAAAAAGGGATCTAACATTCGTTGCCAAATCAAATAGCCTTCGAGCCTCAGCACAGAAAAAGGCAGGAGAGCTTCAACGAGTTCAGAAAGAACTGGATGAAAATCTACTGAAACTGAAGCCCATGTAGTCCAAATTGAAGTCCAAATTCATTTCTATAAGACAGTAGTAGACAAATGTCTGTCACAGTTGTTGAAATCTCGAAAGAACAATTGGACACTGCAAATGGATACCATTTTGCTTGTAAAAAAAATGAATAAACTCTGTTGAAATCTAATTTTGATGAGATCCTTTATTTCTTCGAGTCAGTCGAACAATGTTCTTCAAGCGTAAAAAAAATACATTATGATGTAGAATTCTATACAGGGACTCCTGGAATCTGGTAAATAACTCCTGGAAAACTCCTGGAATTTTAAGTGTTCTGAGTTGTGCACACCCTGGCAATGAGTCGCGTACCAAAGTTGTGGTCAAAGTGACCTTAAAGTCCGGAAATCTGTAAAAATCGCAGTTCTTTTGGCATTGGAAATAGAGATGATTATGATTTAACATCCCATTCATTAGATACATTAGCAGAGACAGTGTGTTGCATACCAAAAATTGATATCGGTGTCGGTGAAGGTCACTGTGACTCCAAAATCAGTTCATCAAAAATCACTTGTTTCGTGTCAGTGGAGACACATAAGGAGGAGATGATCGATGTGTCACTTACCAAAATTGAGGTCAAAAGTCAAGGTCACTAATTCTCAAAATCAGAAATTCACTGAAAATGGCAATTTTGTATGTTGGGGATACATATAAGTGGGAGACGATTTGCTCTGCGAGCATTTCTTGAAGCTAATTTTGGCTCTTGTTTCTTTGCGATTGGGTTTTTACCCCTCGGCCAAATTTGGCCTAGGGGTATTGTCGTCATCATGTACGGCTGTCCGTACGTCCGTACGTCTGTACGTCCGTACGTCCGTTACCGCGATATCTACAGAACCGTTTCATGCATGGCAACCAAACTTGTTACATCTATTTATCTTCACGTAAATCAGAAGCCTATCGAAAATGAGTCATCTCGGACAATATTTTGTAGAGTTATGCCCCTTTTTACAAATAAAAATCCATTTATGATTTGTTATTGTGATAATTTCAGAACCGTTCCATATACAACATCCTAACGTGATACAGTTGTTTCTCTTGACCTGAACTAGGTGCCTATCAAAAATGAGTCGTGTCGGAAAGTATTTCGCAGAGTTATATATATATTACTTTATTTTCTGAGGGTAACAAATACAAGTATTTACTCTGTCAGTTGTGTAAACTGTTCTTCCCAGAGGCCCTCTAACAAACAATCAAACAATGTACATTAAATATATATATGAAAACAGTTCAACCAAATTCAAAGTATATATCAAACACATAATAATATATCTAACATCATGGCATCCAGTTAACTTATGCTTTTTGCCTGAAGAATTTTGATCAGTCGATGTTTGAAGGCTCCAGCCGAGGGAGACTCTTAGCTTCTTGTCCAGCGAATTCCATATTTTGGCTCCTGTGTAGCTCAAGCTTCTTGTCAGCATATTTGATTTTGGCTTGGGAACAAACAGATTATTATTTTCTGTTGATCTTAGATGCCTTGATGTTACCTCCCCAACATATCTGAACAAACTGTTCAGATAAGAAGGACAAAGATTGTGGATAATTTTATACATAAGTACAGCTTTTTGATAATATATCCTGTCTAATACACTGATCCAGTTGAGTTCCTTAAAAAGTTCTGCTGATGGTGTTAAATAGTGCGCGTTGAGTATAGTTCTAGCTGCTCGTTTTTGTAATTTGTTAATTCTATCAATTTGATAGGCATTTGAATTTCCCCATAGTGTAATACAGTAATCAATATGGGGAAGGATGTAAGCATTGTAGTAAAGAAGTTTTGCATCTTTTTTGAGTAGGTTTTTATGTTTATATAGTATTCCCAGCTTAGTCGAAATTTTGTTGCAGAGAGAGTTCACATGTGGTTGCCAGCTTAGTGATTGGTCAATCCTCAGACCGAGAATTTTGTCATCCTTTACATTTTTTAGTTCAGCATTACCTATTGTAATGTGCAATGTCTCGCGAAGCTTGTAAATCTTGGATGATGTAGCCAGGAGCATAACAGAGGACTTATCAGTATTGATATACAATTTGTTGTGGTAACACCATGTTTCTATAATCTCTAAATCCTTATTCAATATTCTTTCCAGTTCATAAACATTGGAGGAAAAAGTATATACAGTAGTATCATCAGCATACAAATCTATTGTGCTAGACAGTTCAGATAATAAGAGATCATTGACAAATATGATGAATAGCAGAGGTCCCAATATAGACCCTTGTGGAACACCTGCTTGGATAGGGAGAGGATCAGACATCTCATTATCAATGCATACAAATTGTTGTCGGTTATCCAGATATGATTTCATCCAATTGAGAGCAGAATTATCAAGCTTGTATATTTTAAGTTTGTCCAAAACAATGTCATGGTTGATGCTGTCAAACGCTTTTTTAAAGTCGAGTTTTATGCAGCCAACTATATTACCTTCGTCTATTGATGTTAACCAGGATTCCACCATTTTTGTCATTGCGCTTTGGCAGGAGTGGTTTGCTCGAAAACCAGATTGATTTTTACATAGAAGATTATATTTTGATAAGTAGTTGTATAGGTGATCATGGACATGACGTTCAATTATCTTGGACAGTGTACACAGTATAGATATAGGTCGATAGTTTTCTTTTAGCTCACGGTCATCAGATTTATGCACAGGAATTACCTTTGCCAGCTTCCATTTTTGGGGAAATTCACCTGCTTCTATACTTTTGTTGATGATATAAGTTAAGGGTTCAGCTATGATGCCTGCAGCTATCTTGAGAAATCTTGGTGAAATTAAATCCGGACCTGTGCTCTTTTTTATGTTTATGGAAGTCAGGTAGTTGTAAACAGATTCTACTGTTATTTGTGGTATTTTAAATAGGGTGTTTTCAGGAACCCTTTCAGATACAAATTGGTCAAGATTTTGGAGCATATCAGGCATGTTAGGAAAGGAGTTCCCTGTCGGAGCAGTCATTTTTGGAAGCTGGGATGGGATATCAGTGAAAAAGTTGTTAAGTTCATCTGCCATAAGTTTCCTGCCAGTTAAATAGTCGCTTTTATTCTGAAGTCGGAGATAATCGCTTGTAGTTTTAAGTCTGTTTGGAGTAGAGTTATTTCTCTTTGACTCAATTTCATTCAAGACTTTCCATATGTTATTTGGGCTGCCTTTGTTTTCATTAAGAAGATTTTCAAAGTGGTTCTTCTTAGCTTTATGTAACCGACAATTTGCTCTATTGCGCCATTTCCTTGCATTGTCAAAGTCTCCACTTGAATGGAATTTATCGCGAAGCTTTCTGGCTTCAGACACTTCCTCATCATGAAGCCATTTTGGAAGGTGTGTACTCTTTACACGTTTCTCACAAAATGGAGCGTGTTCATCCAAGGTCTGCTTGAAAAGATCAGTGAATACATCTAAAGCACTGTTGGGGTCCTCCTCAAACATAACTATGGACCATGGCTTTTCACAAAGATCTGATAAAAACTGTTCTTCGTGAAAGTTTTTCATGTTTCTGAATTTGACACTTTTATGTTTGGAAATTCGTTGGATTTTGCTGTTATTTTTGTATAGTGCGCAGACAGGATAATGGTCACTTAGAGCTAATTTTGGTACACAGGATTTTTGTACTTTGTCTGGATGAGAAACATAGATATGATCAATAAGTGTTCTGGTTGATTTTGTTACTCGAGTTGGTTCCTTGATGAGCTGGTGTAGGTGATATGATTCAACACAATGTAACCACCTATTGTTTACTTTCTCTAAAAGATCAAAGTTGAAATCTCCCATGAGTATAATTTCCTTTGTTTGAGCATGTACTCTGTCCATCATATCTTCAAAGTCGGCAATCCATGATACCCTGGACTCGGGTCTATACAAACATCCTATGAGTATGGGTTTGACATACGGAATTTGAGTTTCAATCCACACAATTTCTAATTCCTTTGATTCTAGGTCTTTTCGTCTTTTATATGGGATACTTTCACTAACATATACTACTATTCCTCCTCCATCCTTCTTAGAATTTCTATCTTTACGAACTGCTTCAAAGCCTTCAATTTTAATCTGTTGTTTCACAACTTTTTTATTCAGGAAAGTTTCTGTGCAGCCAAATATATCTAATTCAGATGATGGTGGAGAGAGAAGGGATTTCAGTTCATCAAGTTTTGGTAGGAGGTGTTGGACATTCAGATGTCCAACTCTTAAACCTCTTGAGTTTAGACCAAGGAAATTAGTTTGAGGGGGGGTTCTGAAGAATGAAAATTTAGGAGGGCAAAAATATTCATATGTCTGATCCTCTCCCTTCTTAGAGTCTGCTGGAATGTAATTAAATATATTTACATATTGTAGACATTGGTAATGGGACAAATATTCATATATACATAAGTGCTCAATAAATACATAGTTTTGTTTCTCATTTTGCACAGTTACACATGGTACATCATGATGGTTCGTTGTTTTCAGACAGGAATTATCATGTGTTTCTGGCAGGTATTTACTGCTACTAACAACATAGTCACTGTTTTTTGTGTCATGGTGATTTGCATTATTCAAATAAACATGTCCATTGGAATCACATGTCAAAGATGACTGACGTATTTCTGCATTAAGCAAATTTGAAACTTCACAAATATCACAACACATATCTTGAAACACAGAGAATCGGTTTGTCACAGAAATCGAGATATCATAATTAACATTTTCTAAGGGCCCCTTGTCTAATAAAATCCGTTACCGCGATATCTACAGAACCGTTTCATGCATGGCAACCAAACTTGTTACATCTATTTATCTTCACGTAAATCAGAAGCCTATCGAAAATGAGTCATCTCAGACAATATTTTGCAGAGTTATGCCCCTTTTTACAAATAAAAATCCATTTATGATTTCTTATTGTGATAATTTCAGAACCGTTCCATATACAACATCCTAACGTGATACAGTTGTTTCTCTTGACCTGAACTAGGTGCCTAGCGAAAATGAGTCGTGTCAGAAAGTATTTTGCAGAGTTATGTCCCTTGTCTAATAAAATCCGTTACCGCGATATCTACAGAACCGTTTCATGCATGGCAACCAAACTTGTTACATCTATTTATCTTCACGTAAATCAGAAGCCTATCGAAAATGAGTCATCTCGGACAATATTTTGCAGAGTTATGCCCCTTTTTACAAATAAAAATCCATTTATGATTTGTTGTTGTGATAATTTCAGAACCGTTCCATATACAACATCCTAACGTGATACAGTTGTTTCTCTTGACCTGAACTAGATGCCTATCGAAAATGAGTCGTGTCAGAAAGTATTTTGCAGAGTTATGCCCCTTGTCTAACAAAATCCACTAATTCCTATGTTAAGTTTGCATATTATTTCTATTATCATGTTAGTATACTATCACATTTATTTATTGATTGGATGACTGATTTATTCATTTATTCTCTTAGACAATGCAAAGAATGCTTGCAAATCTGTTTTGAAATGACATACATGTGCCATTTAGTATACATGTACTGTATTTATCTAGCCATGTGTACTGTTGTTTTGGTGAGACATCGATACAGCTCTTTCAATTTATTCAAGAAACAAATTAATTTAAGGGGAGGAAAACTTTTTTTTTTTTTCAAAGAAAGTACACTTACAATACCATGGGTAAATATTTCTTCCCACAAGCCAATCAATTGGTAGAGACACCCTTATTATAATAGCTGGGGTTCAGAGCCGAGGGGTTTGGATAGCGCAGCTTCATGTTAAAGATTAGGGAGAGTTAACAGGAACCCGGCCAAAGAATCTTGCTCTGTTGAAAACAACTGCTTCATGTACATCATAAACCCGAATATGGATCGATAAAATTAGCTGGAGCCTTATAGTGATCTCGATAACACAATTCGCCCCTCTATACAATCACATGCAAGTTTGAAGGAAGAGGCAGACAGTACTTGTGTAACCAATCTATTTTTTATACATGTAGGTTAATGCACATTGGCTTCTTTCCAGCCACATCATATGTATGACACAGTATTTGTCACTGCTTCTTTTGATGGGAATTTATAATAAATTTTATAAGTGAAATTTAGAATAAATGGGGACCGCGGAGCAAAAGGGTCTGGGTGGACTTCAGCAACCCCACCCCATCTCACCCCCCCCCCCCTCCACTTTTTATGATGGCAATAAAAAATTGTATCTAAAGGTGGCACCAATCCAGCATTTAACATGGGCAGTTTAGAGTTCAGCCCCCCCCCCCCCCCCATTTCAAACATGCTCTGAGGTCCCTGATAAAGACATTACCACCATGACCATTGGTATTATTAGCTGCAATATTCACCACTGTTATCCAACTGAGGCGGAGAAATGCTAAATGATTCAAATATGAACTAGCTGTATGTGTGTTCAAATTCCACTAATTGCCCCAATGTAAAGTATTTCACTGTGGTTGTGCAGTATGCCATTTCTAGTCTTTTATTGTCCGAGTCTTTGTGCAGCTGAAAAGGCTTATTTTCTAGGCATATTGTTGTCCCCAGACTCGGCTATTGTATGCGTTGTCTTGTGATTCTTACATAGAGTATGAACCCCTTCATGGGTGTGAAAAGCAATAGTATCCAAATGTCGTGATATGACTGAAATACAGTTGAAAGCGACGTTAAATCATATTCACTCACTCACTCAGATATGTTGGTATTCAACGCCTGGGCAGGTTTGGTCGAAATACAATCCCCTTCGAGCTATCTGGGAAATACACCAATAAATATAATTTGGAAAAAATCTTATCGTCCTTAGTTAATATCATATGTAATCTGCGCTAATGAAAAATACTGATTACTGAGTACTCAGTCTGAAAAAGAGAAAACAATCATACAGGATTGTTTGTGATGTGAAAAACTAACCAGGCTTCAGTTTGGCTAATGTACATGCTTGTAACATGAAAAATCATTTATGATGGCCTAGATAAATATGTTATAATTTTTAATATGGAATATGTGTCACCGCGGCTTCATTATTTCCTGCCCTAGCAGCTGTCTGCTGGTTTTAAACCTGCATGTAAGTATATATGGGTCTCTAGCTGGAAATTAATGACTGAATTGGGAAGATATGTTGCAGAATCCACAAATGCTTCAGTATTCTGTCCAACATAATTAAATTCATCAATAATTTGATTCTAATTTTACTCACAGCTGAATTTTCTTACAGCAACTAGACCCGATTTAATGATAATGTCGTTTTTTTTTGTATTTTTTTATTCCAAAGAAATTGTGTGGGTTGAAGATTTTGCAGCAGAGACGGAATGCACATGACTTGTCAGTGTTCTAGCATATGGATAGGCATTGACGGTCTGTCAAGAGTTGATTGGTCTTTTGTGTAAGTTTCTATTGTCTAGACCTTTGTATTACTGAACAGCCATCCATCTAGACTTCTCTTTGTACCCAGAAACTCTATTCTTCTCCTTTGCTTTCTCAAATTAACCTGAAAGATGGACCATCAGAATAACATGGAAGGTATTAATGGTGACTTCTCTGTATTTTGCTAGACTAAGACAAATACTATGGATATTTTCAGTAGTAAATTGTTCACATTAGATTGATCTAATCAAAACCCCTCGGCTTTCTCCAAGTGATTGAGACCCATGTGTAGTATGAATTGGGGAAGAGATATGGTACTATGTGGAATAATCAAGCTAAAGGTGATTTACAATTTGCAGTGTATGAATGTATCAATAGATCAGTGTATGGAATAAGCATGCTAAGTATTACAATTCTGCAGATACAGTTAGTTACATATAGGAAATAGGACGGAAATAGAAATAAATATACCCGTAAAAGGGCATAATTCTGTAACATAGGGGCCGAGGGGAGCCACTTTCGATAGGCATCTGACTTAGCTCTAGGTGAATAAGTGTTAAAAATTTGGTGGTTGTGTCTCTAGCAATACCCCGAGGCCAAAATGGTCGAGGTGTAAGAATACCCCTCATAGATAAATAAGTTGCCAAAATTTAGCACCTGTACTGAACATGGATCTTCAGATATAACTTGTATTCAGCTACAGATAAAAAAATTGGAGATTATTACATCCGAAAGGGGGATAACTCCATAAAATACGGGCCGTGACTATTATTTTTTTTGTAGGTATCTAGACAACTGGATAAAAAAGTTTCCTCATAATTTGGTAGCTGTACCAACACAGTTAATGATATATAACTGGTTACATTTAAGCATATATCACACAATCAGAAATAACTGCACCCAAAAAGGGGCATAACTCTGTAAAATAAGGGCCGATGTGAGTAATTTTTTGTTGGCTTCTAGAATACACCAATATAAATAAAATAGCTATATCGATCACAGTTTTGCAGATATAGTTGATTACAGAAATGGAAATCAATATATCTGTAAAGGGGCATAACTCAGTAAAATATGGGCCGAGGGGAGCCAATTTCGATAGGCGTCTGATTTAGCACTAGATAAATAAGTGTTCAAAACTTGGTGGTTGTGTCTCAAGCGGTTTTGCCTCAAATGGGATAACGGATGGATGGATGGACGTAAATGGCAATGACAATACCCGGAGGCCAAAATTAGTCCATGGGCCCAGACCAGAAATTCCACTTGTCGGTACCATCTAAGGAAACCAATCCTAGTTATGATTTTTTAATTGATGTATATATATAGATCATATTTTGATGTGATAACCATTGCAGACTGGCAGCTTATTGGTAGTTTTCATCTCTGGAATGTACCCACCCTCCGCATAATGAAAGCGAAAAGGCAAACTCGAAAACATTCACTAATGATGCAATTGCTGTTTCCACATGGGGCTAGAATGAACTACAAACCACAAATACATGTCTGAAATGCTTTATTTATACCATCCGAATAATCCTTTCTGTCATTCCTGAAGGCAGAATTTGTTTTATGGCAGAAAGGGGCGAACAATAGGGCCTATCAAAATGTTGTTGATTATGTGATTTTCAGTACATTTTAATTTATAATATTGTCATACAAGTTCCTTGGGGAGTGCTACTGAACCGCAGTAGCCTACAACATGCACATGTTGTATGAGGAAAACATTTATGAACATTTTACAAGTTTTTACCACAGTTATAGGAATTGTCCTTCCCCTAACCTAGTTCCAACAAGCGTCCAAAAAGTGAAATTTATGTATAACCCAAATTTCACCACGCTACTGTGGCATGTTTATGTACTATGTTTTACTCATGCATATTTGTAGCCATGAATGTATGTGATTGTGCCAAAACATTCACACCATGGATCAGTAGTCTAGTCTTCATCACTGTTATCAGCATCAGAGTCCTCGAGGTATAGTATAATAAATACTGGTCCTAGGGGGCCACACCTGCAATAACACTGGTGAAAACCCAGACTCCTACTTGCCCGTTTTGTTTTCATGGTTGGGAGTCTGGGTTTTCACCAGTGTTATTGCAGGTGTGGCCCCTAGGACCAGTATTTATTATAAGGAGTCTGGGTTTTCACCAGTGTTATTGCAGGTGTGGCCCCCTAGGACCAGTATTTATTATACTATATGACTTGACTTCGTGTCTCGCTGGTTCAACACGTGTATCGAAGTTGACCTTTGGTCTTCTTTGATCCTTGTAGTAATTTCTGTGGAATTACCCAGACCAGACCATGATTGCCCGTGGTGAACTATACCTCCAGTCAAAACAGAAGACAATTATTACTGTCCTGCTAGACTTGCCTCCATTGTCATATTTCCGGTATATCTGTATGTGCTATACAAACCAGCAGATATCTAAAGCCGCATATACCGTTGTCTTGATAAGAGACCTCGGCCTCCATTGTCATATGGTTTATCTGCATATGGTTTATCTGCATGTGCTAAACAAACCAGCAGGTACTTTGTTCTTGCGCCATATTGCCCATATAATATCATCTCTTTACACGGCACAAAGCCACGGAGAGATATTCACTATACCCATAGACAATATGGCTAGACGGAAACTGGAGAAGAAAGCAAAAACCAGCTGTCAAATTTCTCAAACACAAAGAATATAATCTTGTGCACAGAAGGACGTTAGAAATCAATGCAGCTAATGCAGTATGAGTCTGACATACAAGTTAATTATACTGTGTCAGTCTGAATACTACATTATACATGTTTATTTTAATACATTCTGAGAGGTGCGATATACACTAATTCGCCTACACTGTACTGAACAGACAGCTGTGCTTTTAATAGCTCGCCAAATCGAGAAAATATATTTATCTCTGTCTCAATCAGCTTATACACTGGCTGTGCCACACTGATTGGTAAACTGACCGGAGCTTGAGCAAAAAGAGGGGATTGCATCAAACAATGCAGCCCTGTGTGAGCGCCAAAATTATCCAATGAGATTCACCAAAGAGTGGACCAATCAGCGCACACCAGAAACATTTCTGTCCTATCAGAGAACACCTGCTTCTGCCCTATCAGAGAACACCTGCTAGGTATTTAGCCTATACATTTGCCAATGCCCGGCCATCTCTTTACACGGCACAAAGCCACGGAGAGATATTCAGTACCCATAGACAATATGGCTAGACGGAAACTAAAGAAGAAGGCTATTACTAGCCGTCATTTTTCTCGCTTTCTCAAACACAAAGAATATAATCTTGTGCACAGAAGGACGAGCTGATAAAAACAATACCACCGTAATTCTTATAAAAAGGACTACATAGTGGAAGCGCAAAGACAGCTGTACGATGGTATACATTATACCGCCATAAAATCCATGAATATGGAAAACACCATGAAAATGGTACGGTACTACAGACAGTCGCTAGGTTGAATGCTAGTGGAGTTCTTAGTCAGAGACTTTGAATTTTCTGCTGAAAGTTTCGACCAGGAAGCCTACACCATATCTCCTACCAATAATACATAAGGTAGAAGAGGCTATTAAAAAACCTGAGCTACCTCAATGCGGGGCCCCTACTGAAAAACTAGGGCGCTACCTGGATTTCTTCTTATCCCCATAGTGTGGGAATGAGAAACCTACTCAGCCGATACTTCAGTATTCATCAATGAGATTGTACAACGTCGGATACCAACTGATACGTTACTTATTACGTATGACATTACCTCGTTATACACGAACCTCGGATTCAATGAAATCCTAGAAGCACTAAAAAGTGATCTGACTACCTATACGAAAACATGGATTATATATCCAAAAACCTCCCATCGATCTGTTGCTTGAAATAGCACGATTGATTCTTGAAAAGTATGAATCCAGGTTTCAGGACTAACACTTCAGACATATTGTCGGAGCATCACGGGGAGCAGTCCCTTCCCTGGAACTGTGCGATATAGCGATATACAAGCATATCAATCAGCTAATTGCCACATTCCCACACAAAGAAATGATCATATTACACAAACTTTTCGGGATGATGGCTTCATACTGCTACAGGCAAATAAAGCCGTAGCTTAGAGTTTCTTTGAGATGGCTAATAACGCACATCCTCTATTGAAATTCACGTATGAAATATCTGAAAACGAGGCGAATTATCTAGACGTTGCCGTTTTCAAGGGGAAGAGATATTTGACTGACTCAATACTTGATGTGAAATCCTAAACAATTACAACACATATAAGGGAAGTGGGAAGAGGTGCCGACATACTGACTGCGTCACATGACTTCACAGAATAGTCTTCTGATTAACCTATTCTAAAGCACATACCAAGAATCTAACGATTCGTTATATGTGTTGTATCTCAGGCGCGCTTTTATTGTACCTGTTCATGTGGCAACTTGGATGATATGACCACACGGCCCCTAGCACCGGCATAAGCGGTATTAGATACAAATCTAGAGAGCTATGATGGAAATGCTCTGACAACTCGTATACTGGTAATAGGTGAGCTGTTTCGCTGTGACAACTCATACATTGGAGATTGGTGAGCTGTATCGCGTCAGATGTAAATGACGGCATTTAACACAAAAGACTAGCCTGTAAGGCCCGATGTCGACCCAGCATCAACTTCCCACAAAATGCCAACATATATCAAAGACCAAAAGCCAACTGAAACCTACAAATACCTATACAGCAAATCAGCACATTACGGGAGAACTGAAAGATATGTATACGAAACTGCAATAATACTGCAGACTACATAGACTAGTCAGAATACTTCAAGCAAAAGCTTAAAATGAGAGGATACTCTACCTCGGAAATTGCCGACAGAAACAAATACCTCAAGAGGAACGAGGGCATACAGAATAAGTCTGTACTGAAACGACGTATGCGTCATAACGACTTTCAATCCATACACGAAATGGCTGAAAGGGATCTTAAAGAAATACTGGATCACAAACAAACATGCCGAAAACTTTACCAGCCAGCCACAATTATGCTATAGGCGGGGTAAAAGCATCAGTGAAATAATGAAAAAATAAAAAATCTGACCATAACGGTCAATGCGTATAGGCTCTCTGATGAGGGTTTCGCTGGTCAGAAATAAGAATTTTCGACCTAAAATAACCCGAAACTTGCACCCACAGATACTAAACAATGAATACTAGGTATAACCTAGAAAACAAAACGGGCAAGTAGGAGTCTGGGTTTTCACCAGTGTTATTGCAGGTGTGGCCCCCTAGGACCAGTATTTATGATACAATACACTTATGACATTATAAAATACATTTATATACTTTCCAGTGTGCACAACCTGAAACATTTCTGGTGGGGCGAAAGATTATATCAAATTTGAGCTACATTGTAATTTTCATATATTCAGCCGCAATGTGCATTTCGGGGGTATGGGAAGGAAAAATTCTACAACTTTGTTGAAACCAGCTGAATGGTCCTCCTTTGTGCTTCCCTGCAAACAAGGTACATATGGGTAGCTGATCCATTAGGACTGTGGCACTCATATGGGATACACAACATTCCGTAAATAATGATAATAAATCCGCAAAATTTCACAAAATCCAGCGTGCAAATCAGCTGTTTGAATACCAAACTAAAGCATGTGCCTCAAGATGGGAAGTATGCTTGTTGTAACTGTGCAGATAACAATTCTGGATATCCGGAGCTGTTATTGAATGATATTACCTTCATGGGATGTGTCAGTAGTCCATTGTGTGATTTTCCCCAAAAAAGTCAATATCTCAGAATGGTAAAATGGTAAAAATGCAAAATATACACTAAGCTGCTCTTCTGGAACGGTTATCACATATTGAAATAATCATATAGTCCCTACCAATAACTTATTAGCCCTAAAGTTTGGTTTCTTCTGATGGTACCGATATATGCCTGGGCCCATGGACTAAATGGCTGAGGGATAACAATTCGTGTAGGCATGTCTCGGATAATAACTCCAATGTCTAAGTGCAGTAGTCACATTCAGTGATTCATGTCATATATTGTGGCCCAAAAATGATCCACGCGATTGTTTTTTTATGTAGAGCGTACGGTACTTGGTCAGTGACCTAGCTGCTGAGTGTTTTGGCTGGGACACACCGACCTGACAATGCTAACAATGCTCGACAAACTATGATGGCCAGGGTTTCAGCTGGTTCTAAGAAATCAATGGATGAGCGATGGACTGCCTTGAAGTTTATACTGATGGAGTTGGCATAGGAAGACCTGGAAGTAAACCCCAGAAGTACAGTAAAAATTCTACTGTGGCAATACCGAACCTCCGGATCTGACCCAGGGTCAATCTCGGAGTCCTTCAAGGGAACCACCTCCATTATCCAAGGATTTGGATTGTACCCGAGACAAGATCAAAGATAGAATCTCAGAAGACGTACAAACCTAAAGGCCAGACCTTGGACAAGACTAATGGGCCAGCCCTGGAAAAGCCGGACATGGTGTACGACCAGACCCGGGATAAAGCCAAGGGCCCCTTGGCAGATAAGACTACAGACCAGAAATGAAAAGTGACCAGGAAGTCAGCCACAGAGAAACTTTGCAATACTAAAGACCGTGCCCAGATATACAGACCGGATTTCAGAGTCGAACTCGGGATAACCCTATGGACCGCACCACAGCCTAAAGGCTATCGCTTGACAAATCCGGAGACCATACTTTGAAAAAGAACGAATCCGGGACAGAATTCAGCAGCCAGCCATGGCCATATTCATCCTCCAAGTGCATTACCTTTTCAGCAGATAATGAAATTAGAAGTCATCGTCACAGCCGTATTCGCTTTATCATCGCCAGAAGATGACTCGAGTGACCGGTTCTTCCGTTTGGCATCTCAGTCGCTGCCTGATGTTTCACCGGCATCACTCATCCGATCCTATCATTCCTACATTCCAGAAGTGTCTGCATGGAGACTTGCATCAACGATATCATCATCTGGGGGCTCGAAAGGGCACATCTCGAGACCCAGGTCCAGTTCACTCTCAAAGTGCTACAAGCGGCTGGCTCATTTCACTCCCAGCAAAGTCAGAATTGGAACCGGGTTGTTATTGGATGTACACTAGAGTCGAGCAGTGTTTGACACCAAGAGAGAGGTAGCCCAAGATCCAGCAACAGCTAAACATCTTTTTGTCCTCCCGATTCCAGTTGTACCATTGCCAGGTACTTTTGGAACTTTCAATCTTATCTCAGGAGATACAGGAAGCATTCTACAACGGCAATACCAAACCACGGACTCTGACTCAGAGTGAATCTCGGAGTCCTTCAAAATGGGAACCACATCCATTATCGAAAGATTTGGACTTGACTCGAGAAGAGATCAAATATCAATCTCTGAATCAATCTAAGAAGACAGACAGACCTGAAGACTGGGCCTGGGACATGACCAAGGAAGCCAGCTCTGGAGACACTGGACAACACTAAAGACCAGATCCGGGATATAGACCGGACTTCTCTAGAGGCCATCTCTAAACAAATGCAGAGACCATACTTTGGACAACGAACGAACCCGGGATGGAGTCGGCAACCATCCATGGACAGATTCGTCTTCCAAGTGTAAGACCTCTTCAGCTGATAATTAACATGGGAGTCATTGTTGGAGCCATAGTGGGAACCATATTTGCTTTATCATCGGCGGGAGATGATTCAAGTGGCAGGTTCTTCCGTTGGCAATTCAGCCATCCCGTGGTGTTTCACCCACATCAAACTGAAAGATCGGATGGAGGGTAAGCCAAGCATCCCACGGCAGATACGGCTAGAGACCGGAATCTGAAAGTGACCAGGAAGCCAGACCCGGGGAAACTGCACAACACTAAAGACCAGACCCAGGATATAGACCGGACTTCTCTAGAGGCCATCTCTAGACAAATTCGGAGACCCGACTTTGGACAACTAAATGAACCCGGGACGGAGTCGGCAACCATCCATGGGCAGATTCGTCCTCCAAGTGTAAGTCATCGTCGGAGCCATAGTCCGAACCTTATTTGCTTTCTTATCGCCGGGAGACGATTCAAGTCGCAGTTTCTTTCCTTTGGTGTCTCAATCGCCCCCTGGTGTTTCACTCACATCATTCATCTGAGCATATCATTCCTACATCTCAGAAGTATCAGCATAGAGACTAGCATCGTAGTCTAGCCTTCCTCCAGTTTGTTTTCTCAACTGTAGTTCATTTAATTATGTTACGTTGTTGTCCGGATAAAGTACTCCCTGACCTGTGGCAGCTGTGATTTGTAAACAAGCTCATCCTTTGTAAGAGGGTCAGTGACATCATTCCTCGCTTGTTTATTCTATTTTTGGCATGAAACGGTGGAGAAGTTTCTACTGAGTGCTTGGGTGATGAGGCAGGCCCTTTAGAAGAACGTTCCAGACCTGGCAGCTGTTTACTCCGTGTATGACATCATTGTTCTAGAGCTTTCCGCCTGTGATCTCTTTGCTATAACAGGTGTGTTTTCCAGCATGTGAACCGAACTGTATAACAAGTGATATTCTGTAATATTGAGAGAGGTTGCATTATGGGCATCTCAGTGAGAGAGATCGTGAAACTGGCAGAGGAACTTTTGGACAGTCAACAAGTGTTTTAACGCAAACGCGTTTGTGTGGAATTACTGGTTTTTGGGACCCGGAAGTGTTCGTTTTTCAACGCCTGCTTTGCAAAGGGTACGGTTCCTGACGCCTGGAAATCAGCTAATGTTTCCCCGATCTACAAAAAAGGCAAGAAAAAATCTGCACAAAACTATCGACCAATCAGTTTAACCTCGGTAGTGAGCTAGACTCCATTATTTGTGATGGCATTACTGAAGATATGATGTGCAATAAACTGTTTACCAAGGTATAGCATGAATTTCGATCACAACATTCCTGTGTTCCACAACTGCTCGGGGTGATCGATCAGTGGACTGAAATCCTGGATCGTGGAGGTAATATTAACGTTATTTATCTGGATTTCGCCAAGGCATTCGATACTTCGCCACACCAGAGACTGCTTACCAAACTTCGTACCTATGGAATAGGAGGTATATTACTTGATTGGATCGATAGCTTTCTATCTGACAAGACAAAGAGTGAAGATAGGTGACTCCGTCTCAGGACGGTCGTCTGTCGTCAGTGGCATACCACAGGATAGTGTATTAGGACCTTTCCACTTCCTCGTTTATATCAATGACTTAACTGATGTGGTATCCAGTTTCGTGAAGTTGTTCGCAGACGACACAAAAGTGTATTTCGTCAAGCTGTGATATCCTCCAATCAGATTTGGATAAACTGTAACTGGTCAGAGACGGCTACTATGCTTTCACCCTTCGAATTGTAAAGCGATGCACTTAAGTTCAAATAACTGGAACCAGCAATATGTTATGACGGATGTCGACGCCTATCAGGAAATCCAACAGGTGAATGAAGAAAAAGACCCGGGTGTAGCCTTTGACAGGCATCTCAAATATGGTCTCCATATTGGGAACTGTGTTAAGAAAGTCAACCAACAGCTTGGTTCCATACGCCGAATTTTTCACTGTTTGGATAAAGATATATTACAAGCGTCTGGTCCGTCATTCATAATTCAGCCGTCGTCCATTAGAGAATATCCGCGTCCATAATCCAAAGACCTATTCCATATTCCATTTAACAGTGTTAGCACCAAATTCAAAAAGACAATCATAGTATACATAAACATAGGCTTGTTTCCTGCAAGAGAGAAGCGGTCAACAGTTTTCAATGATGCCGGCAAGACGTCATGATGTTCCAAAAATAGCAAATCCGTATCGTTTCTCCGGTTTCTCCCCCCTTTATACAAAACTCTTGTTCGTCCACACCTTGAGTAGTCTGGTCCCCGCATCTAATGAAAGACATCAATGCAATAGAAAATATACAGCGCCGGGCAACTAGGTGTGTTCCTGTGCTGAGGCACCTTTCTTTGATTTAAATGGTATTGATAAGCCTTTGGCTTACAACCGACCTGAATACTCAAGGTAAACTCAAGGGAAACTCAGGAAAGTCCCTTGTTGGAGACTTGTTTAATTTCACTGTCAAGTCGTCGTCGATGGGAGGTTCACATTGTGTTGTTCCAGTGTTCACGGAATTGGACTTGGACGTCGATCGTCCCTGGGGTTGGACTGTTTTGGCTACAGATTTGGCAAACTTCTCGCTCTGTTTGAAGAGCAAATATATAAATTCGTGGGTGCATAACGAATTGGGGGCTCGTCCGGGATTGAACCAGTTTTGATTTGAATGTGGTCAAATTACAACGCATATAAGGGAAGTGGGAAGAGATGCCGACATACTGACAGAGCCACGTGACTTCACAGTATAGTCTTCTGGTTAACCTATTCTAAAGCACATACCAAGAATCTAACGATTCGTAATATGTGTTGTATCTCGGGTACGCTTTTATTGTATCCGTTCATGTTTCAACTTGGATGACATGACCACACGGCCCCTAGCACCGGCATAAGCGGTATTAGATACAAATCTAGAGCTATGATGGAAATGCTCTGACAACTCGTATATTGGTAACTGGTGAGCTGCAACACAATTGCACATTTAAAGTCCTTTTTAGCTCATCTGGCCCGAAGGTCCGATGGGCTTATGTCATGGCCTGACTGTCCGTCATCCGTCGTGCGTAAACATCTTCTTCTCTGAAACCGCTTGGCCGATTAAGCTGAAACTTGGCATGCATGTTCCCCCCAATGAGTACACCAGAATCTGTTCATGCCGTGTCGATACGATTTTAAATATGGCCGCCATGGCGGCCATCTTGAATTTGCCATTAAAACATTGTTATCGCGATTTCTCAGGAACTACTGCATAGATCTTTCTCAAATTTGGTACACAGGTTCCCCTTGGGGTCTAGTTGTGCAAGATACCTGTTGTGGTCTGATTCACAAATCCAATATGGCCACCAGGCGGCCATCTTGGATTTCCCCATGAAACATTGTTATTGCAATTTCTCAGGAACTACTTTGTGGATCTTCCTCAAATTTGGCACACAGGTTCCCCTTGGGGTCTAGTTGTGCAAGATACCTTTTCTGCTCTGATTCGAACATCCAATATGGCCACCAGGCGGCCATCTTGGATTTCGAGATGAAACATTGTTATCTCGATTTCTCAGGAAGTGCTGCATGGATCTTTCTCAAATTTGGTACAGAGGTTCCCCTTGGGGTCTAGTTGTGCAAGATACAATTTGTGGTCTGATTGAAAAATCCAATATGGCCACCAGGCGGCCATCTTGAATTTGCCAGTGAAATCTTGTCATCATTATTTTTCGTTAACTACTGCATGGATCTTTCTCAAATTTGGTACACAGGTTCCTCTTGGGGGTCTAGTTGTGCAAGATACCTTTTCTGCTCTGATTCGAATCTAAGCGTGACTGAGGTACATCATTTTTAGATGACGACTCTATAACGAATATTATGGATTAAGAATACTGATCAGCGATACGGATTTGATATTTTTGGAACATCATGATGTCTTGCCGGCATCATTGAAAACTGTTGACCGCTTCTCTCTTGCAGGAAACAAGCCTATGTTTATGTATACTATGATTGTCTTTTTGAATTTGGTGCTAATACTGTTATATGGAAAATGGAATAGGTCTTTGGATTATGGACGCGGATATTCTCTAATGGACGACGGCTGGATTATGAATGACGGACTAGACGCTTGTAATTTTAACCTGTGTATGCCTGGATTCTGCTGGTGGACAAGTTGTCCCCGAGGCCGGGCCCCTGCACACCCAACAAACATAATGAGCACAACTAAAAGAAAAATATGAAGACAGACCCGAGGAACCTTAGTGCAGGTTTCTCGGCCGAGTCTCTAATAGTTCGAAATGCACTAAGACCTTTTTCAATCCAAATGACAGATATATTTCTGACAGCAAAGCAAGGCCACGACATCAAACCTTGCAATATTGCGCTTGATGATTGTTTAGCACCGAATTCTACATGTAATAATTTCAAAATTTCTAAGTGTGGACACCGTGGATGTCTCACGTGTCCACTCTTCAATACTTCAGCTTCATTTAGTTCCGCGTTAACTGGTAACTCATATTCTGTTAACTCGTATGTTGATCTTAGTTCTACTACAAACTGTATTTACTTAGTTTCCTGTAAGAAGTGTGGTCAACAGTATGTTGGCAAGACCACCCAAAGACTCCATCTTAGGGTGAACGGTCACAGAAAATCCGTAAGGAAAAAGCAATTGCTTATAGGTAGGCATTTTTCTGGACCCGACCATGGCTGGGATAACTTTAGTATTCAGATCATAGACGTCGTCTATCCATCTACTAAGGATTCCCCCTTTGGATTTGAGAGAAAAATCCGAGAGCGGGAATTATTCTGGATGCTAGAACTTGGGTCAGTGTTTCCGTTTGGTTTAAATGATAATGTCAGTGGGTTCGGCAATGCTACAAACCGCCGTTCAAATATATCCAACATTACCCAACTATTTAAACCCCATCAACGGAGACAACGCAGCCATGGTTGGCGAAGGTTTAATAGTTCGATGATTCACGATCATATCACTTTAAATTACTTAGTGGGTTTAACTAACGCACCCAATAGTATACATAGCTTACGTACAGTTCTGTATGCGTTACCTCTGAGAGCTTTAAATCAAATAGCCAGAGATATACAGCAATCTGCGTCTTCAGGAAATATAATACCATCAAAAATCAGTAAAGTATGTCAAGATATAGCGTATTTTCAGTTGTATCGTCCAGTGAACATAATCGAAACATCTCAAGATCGGCTTTTCTTGAAACTCAACTACTTAGATAAAGGACTGGACATCATTAATTTACCTCGAATCCTGAATGATCCAGAGGTGCGCAACGCTGTACCAAACTATTTCAAGTTCACAGAACCTCCTTGCATTTCATATAAGTATACTAAATCTATAGCCACCAAAATATTCAATTACTCCAATGCTGTCAAGGAGTTTGACTGGAACTTATACACGTCAGGAGGCTATAGTTGTGATTGTGAATTGTCGAACTTTATCTATACACCATGCAAACATATTGTGACTGGTGACCTTGATGTGGTGAGTGATAAGGATCTGAAATTACTCTTGATGAAAGGACCTAAATATAGAGAGCCAAGAAGAATAAATCTGAAGGCGGACCAGAAGATAGTCCTGTCTGCATTAGAACAGTACGTTATTGATTGGTCTAAGCGAGAAAAAGTTGAACCTACAGTACTCGCTGATTGGCTGGACCTCACCAAGAGCAAGGTCGTTGAAACAATCCGCCGTATTGACAGAAGTTCTCTTCCCCTAGCAAAACAAGTACTGAGAAACCTCAATTCGCAAGAAGTTCTAGCAAATCTCCAGAGTAAATTCGTCATAGTCCCAGCAGACAAAGCTCCGAATAATATAATATTCATATGTAAATATTACTATTACCAGGTGCTGGTTAAAGAATTGAGTGTAGACATATCTTCATCAAATACGTCTACTTACTCCCAAACTGCATTTACTCTGGAAGATTTATTTAACAATCACAAAAAGTTTCTCAGGAAAGAGGTATTTGTCTTCCAACCAATCATAACGACATACCAAAAATATACTGGACTCCCAAAATGCATAAATCACCATACAAAGCTAGATTCATAGCTGGTTCTAGAAGCTGCACCACCAAGCTTCTTTCAACCCTATTGACGAGGGCCCTTCAGGAGGTAAAAGCATTTTGGGAAAGGTATTGCGCCACTATTTTCAAGAACTCTGGCGTTGAATGTATGTGGATATTGAAAAACTCAAAATGTCTTACGGAAGAACTTGATGCTAAAGGTCACATACCGTACAGACATGTATCCACATGGGATTTCTCGACTCTCTATACTACAATCCCTCATCAGGACCTTATTGACCGTATAAGTTCATTAATAGTATCTGTGTTCAAGAAAACTGATCGTAGATATATTAATGTCGGAAGCCATAAAGCATTCTTTAGCTCGACTACATACAAGAGATATCATTCATGGGATGTTTCTTTGTTTATAGAGTTGCTTGAATTTCTCATTAAAAATATCTATGTGAAATTTGGCAACACAATATATCAGCAGCATATAGGTATTCCAATGGGTACTAATTGTGCACCCCTGTTGGCTGACCTGTATCTGTTCTCTTATGAATATGACTATATGCAGGCGCTTTCAAAAACCGATCCATTCAAAGCCCGTTCCTTCTCATTCACCAAACGCTATATAGACGATCTTCTCGCTGTGGATAATCGCTATATAAATGACGCAGTGAAGGATATATATCCACCTTCACCTGATTTGAAGGAAACTACAGATAGCCCTACAGGTACATCTTATTTAGATCTCTATCTCTACAAAAATGAAGCGGGCATTCTCTCTCGTCGACTTTATGACAAAACAGATGATTACAATTTCGACATCGTAAACTATCCCTTTCTGGACAGAAATATTCCAGTGGGACCTGCATATGGCGTATACATATCTCGCCTAGTAGCATTTGCTAGATCCTGTGTTAATTGTGATGATTTCAATCAACGTCTCAAAACATTGTTGCAGAAACTTATAAAACAGGGCTATTCCTCCAAGCGCCTCCATTCAAAGTTTCTCAAATTTGGCGATACATATCGCATGCTGATAGCAAA